>DVVJ01000057.1:0-23287 GCA_018234505.1 Junonia neildi neildi
CGGATCTACCCCACGAATGTAGTTAAGGGTTAAAACTACCGATTGCGCTAAGAAAACGTCGATACCTCTCAAAACCACCAAGTGAGCCAAACATTTTTTCGCCCTAAAAAGTCAACTCGCTACCAAAAACCCCTACATTTAGGGGCATAACCCATAAGTTGGTAACACTATTGGCGTTGACACTTGGCTCAGGTAGCGTGTATAGGCGGAGTGAAAGAGAACATATTTTTGTGCGAATTTTTATGATTTTTAAGCCCCATAAAATATTTTTAACCGTAAACGAAAATCGACAGAATAACTAGGGACCGAAATTCGAGTTACCGTATTACATAAATAACTCATTATTAATAATTATTGTATCTAGGTATAGGAAATTCCTTAATTTTTTTACATATAAAAGTAATATTATGCTAATTACTAACCATACAGTAAAAAAAAAATTTAGTGTACAAAATAAATTCAGACTTTCATTTTAAATTAGGGGTTAAGTAAACAATTCGAATCTAATTTATTTATTCAGTAATTAGGCCCGCTTGACAAACGCGGTTGTACATGAGCGCCACGTTATGGTTGCGCGTGACCTCGAGAGGAGGCGCGGGGAGCGAGGCGCTGGGGAATCCTTCTGGCGCCAGACCGGCAACGGCGTCTGTCCGTGCCCCGCGCCCGCCTGTTGCCGCTCACTCGAAATAGATGCACGGTGATTTACGCCTCGGGCGTATGAGTAAATATGTTGCTTGCCTGCCTGCCTTGGCACGTCCGCCCGCCCCCGCGTACCGCGAGCCGATCCGCCGCGCAACTAGCGAACGATGTCGCGCTTAAAATTTGAATGTATTCCGCGCGAGTAATCGCGACCTACCACGTCTCGAACAGAATGCATGCGTGGGGCGTTATGACGTAAACAAATCTCTTATACGAACACAAGCAAAAGGCGGTCGCTGGCAAGGTGAATTTGAATTTAACGTTAATTAAACATTCCCCGCTGCATATGTAAGTATTGTTTGAATGATAACTTATTAAACATGTAAGTATATTTTGTTTTTTTAGCACATAATAGTTAGTTGTGCTAAAATGAAAATCGTAAAAAGCTCCATGCGTAGTGAAAGTTCGTACCTACCTATCAAAATGTGACAAATCCATTATGTACCTATCTATTTGCTGGCATTTGTCCATAATTAAATATCAACATTGACAATTTCAGAAAATAGGTACGACGTGTATAAAGTACCTACCTACTGGGTCACTACAAATAGTTGATTATACAATATACCTACATATTTACATAAATAGGTACATAAATAGGGTAGGTGACATTAAAATAGGTACCTACTACGTATATAAAACAAAGATAAAAAATAATAAATATTTTAACTAAAAACGAACGTCTAATAACAATAATTGTATTGCAAATTCTTAGAAAGTATAAGATATTAAATATTCAAATACCTATATCAAAGTGGTTTTTCTTATAATCTTATCTTAATCTAAGCATATCAGCTTTATAATGAAAGATGACAATTCACTGTAAATATCAGAATTGAGTTTCTCATTACACGTCATACCTATATAATAGCTATATCAATAAATAATATATAGGTATATGAATATGTATATACACACATGTATGTGTTTCTCTTAATATTATGTGGTAGATTATTTTAATATTTACGGACTTGATTTGAATTTAACTGGCACTTTCAAGATTCTTTGCGGACAGTTCGACACAAATGCGGTCAGGACAAAAACCGACTTCGTGCGACCGGTCCCACAGGTTCTTTAAGGCTTTGCAGTGTTCTTTCATTCATCATGTTACCGCGCAATTGACTTAAAATACTGAACATATCGCATTCGACGGATTACACAGTGGATACCTTGATATAATTGGCCATTATATTATAAAGTATGCAAGTTATTACAAGTCCATATATGGAAACTATAACTTAGCTTGTAATGAAAGTTTTATATAAATATACGGGTATAAGCATATACAGACGAATTGAGAAACTGTTATTTAAAGTCGATTAAAATTTTATATGTACCTATAGTTACGCAAAATAAGTTTATTAAGTACGAATACCAACGTAGGTATGTATATCTCAAACAGATATTTTGTAACTATATGGATCAAATCGTTTGGACGCCGGCCGTTGCAACAGGCAGGCTATGTGAAGGCAGGTGCACCTTCGAATGTACTGGTTTAGTAACTTCTGCGAGCCAAAAGTCAATGTGCTATAAATTGCTGTACGTTTTCATTCTTACATCCACATACATATCTACTAAAATTACTACATACTATTACTATTTTAATTTACTCCTGTAAACAATATTTAAATAAATTTAATTAAATTAATTGGTGGCATAAACATCATTTGAACTATTTAAATGTATGATAGGTTGTTTGAGGTTAGCCTATTGGAGGTTAGCACCATGGTTTATATTATCACTCTTTATTGTATTGGGAAGTCAAAATAAGAAAAACATAAATAAATAGAGTCAAACGAAGTTTGATCTATTAATATGTACTTAATCAGTCAGTAAAGTTCACAGAAAACCGGCGTAAAATGACGCTTGCGTCGTGTTTCGCCACGTGAGTGAGGGTACCAGAGGCCTAATTTCCCACCCCTTCCCCATTAATTCCCCATCCATTCCCCCTCTATACCCCCTAAAAGTCCGGCAACGCATTTTGTAGCTCCTTTGGTGTTACAAGTTTCCATGGGCGATAGCATTCACTTACCATAAGGTGATCTGTCAGCTCATTTGCCGTCCTATCCCATAAAAAAAAGTAATCACTGTTTATAGTTTTTGACCTCTAATATGCTAACGTATTCGTTCACGTGTTTGGTATATGCGTACCTACTTATTGTAATTTTGTTTTTATAAATTAATTAAGTATGCAAGCATCCTAAAGGTTACTGTAATACAATGCTAAATGACCCTTATAGAATTTTGTTCGATAACTACTAGTTACTAATAAATAATTTTTTGAATTTTTTTTTGTAAAAATACTTACTTTCTTAACCTCACCTCACCCAACTGCAACAAAAACAAACTATAATGTCTCATAGCAAAGGTATTTGCTTCTATTTTTTTTAAAGTCACCAAGTCTCCAATACAATACTATTGAGTCATTATTTGATATGACGTCATCAATCAGACTATCATTTTTTATTATTAAAAGTAAACGATAAGACTCGTAACACCTTGCGAATTGTGTTTCATTTGCAGCTAATTTGTGAATTAAGTACTTATATTACATACCTACTATCTAACAAAAATATCGAAGATATTTATAATAATCATACGTGTTATAAATATACGTAATAATAACTTAAATTAAGCGACGCAGCGCGATTTTCAAAGTCACAGCTGTTGCTATCTAAATATGGAATGTTTTGACACTTAAGCTAGGCCGTACCTTGGTGGCGGGTAAATTTCCCTAGCGGCGATTTGCGGAACTAGTATAGGACAGATTTGACAGATATTTTTCGAAAAGATACGTGGGAAACCTACCTGAGTTTATCATTTTATTGTTTTTAAAACAATCTGCGATATGATTTCATTGTTGGACATTTACAAGGTAGTCGAAAATACTATAAGACCTCTACGTGAGGGTGAAATTAGTTATAACACTGACGAACACAGCAGAAGATACTTCCTTCTTTATTTTTATCCATCTCAACACCTAAATAATTCTTTAAATCAACCAAATAATGATAAACAGGCTGTTTATCGTGCATCTGGCATACGCTAGTTCTGCGAGTCGCCGTTAGGGAATCTGCTCGTCGCCAATATTGTCAGAATTTTTTGTAACAAAATGCTTTCAAAATAACCTTTGCTAGATTAATAGATCTGAAAATTCCAATGCGGTACTCGAGTTTCTTCACTTTTCATCGTAAGCTCAAAAGAATAAAATTAGCAATAAAAGCCATGGATATCTGGATATATAATTAATTGTAGGTATATTTTATTGCTTCCAAGTATGCTTTTCAAGGGAACAATGGGGGAGAGTTAAAAAAGCCCATTTTTCAATTTTCTTTTGCCATTTATTGGTCGTCACCTAATACATTGAATTACCGGAGAACTTTTTACATCCAGACAACATTATTACCGGAGGATCCCGGGCAATTAGGGAGGTTTAGCAACCCTACCTGCTCCTGATGCAGACATTCGACGATAACCAAAACGGATGAACGGGCGTGCAAATGTATGGTAATGTGCTGCTCGATTTTGAATTATATTTTTTATAGAAATAAGGATTAAACGGATTTTTGAAGAGACGAAACTCTTTTCTATTTGAATGGTTACAAAACAATACATATTAATACCTATCTATATCATAATTATGAATAAACCAAGATTTTTTTCTACGTTATCGATAACATCCTGTTAAGGAAGCACCAAGAAAAAATAAAAAGATTTTATCATGAGGGCAGAAAATAAATTAAAGGGTGATGCTGAATATTTAATAAGACCGCATGACTGTCAGGTATTATTGAAGGTAAGGTACTAGTCTAGTCTAGTTGTTACAACCTCAAGTCTGGAAAACCTCCAAGCTGATGTTCCCACTTACTGTTAGAATCGGAGACACGATTTCTCTGACAAGTAAACACACACTACACAGAAGTCATACATATTTATACTAGTGTGTCTTTACCCTGTTTAAAATACCTATTCATAAGGATCACTATGGCAACCCTCACGAGATTTGGGGGCGCCAAGTGTCGATAGATAGGTACGTCGAAATCATGTAGTTCGGTCTTAAACTAAAAATTACATAACAACTGTTTCTTACTTAATCACGGTGCTCTAAAGGAAGGGTAATAATTGCAACAGTTTATATTAAGTTTATTTGTACACATGTATATGCGATGATAGATGGCTCATAAGCATAAGATAAACATCAAAACAAAAATATCAATACCCAAAGAAATAAAAGTTAAAAAGGTATTTTATTTGCTTATAAAAGCAAGTAGGTATCTGTATAGATCGATACGGTCTAATCTCCGACATTAAAACGTTCGTAATATGTATTTCAAAATAACAACGCTAGCGGGAAGCCGAGTCGATTCCTGGAAATATCGGAATGGTAAATGAGAAAAAGTTTGTAACTCGGGGCGGTGGGGGGCGGGGGGCGGCGCGTGCTGGGGATTCCGAGAATCGTAGCACCGGTTCAACACAACTCGCTAATGATGGCTCGGCTGTCATTGTGCGCCACTATCCTTATCGACAACACTAGCGCTGCAAACGGACATCATAACACTATTATATAACACTGATAACGATTTCACAATAGGTACTAATTTTAAGTTAAATTGTGTAATTATGTATGTAGACGACCTTAGTCACTTAGTGGAAATAAGTATCATCACAATTTAATTATCATTAATAGGTAGGTACTATTGAACCTGATCTATTCATATTGTTTTTAAAATAATTAGGTATAGGTACAGGAAATATACCTAAAAAGATGATTTAATATATGTCTTTTAATATGTTAATAGTTAATAACTCCTTCCATTGTAAAATAATGATCTGTCTTAGTGCTACTTTTACTTAATTCGGAAAAAACAATCGTTACTGGAGTCTGAGGTCAATTTCGACCCCATGAGTATTTCTCTATATCTCCATTTCTACAAATAGCTATTAGAGTGACACGCGTCAGTCACCCACCGCACCCAGAGATTTTATGAGATTACACGAATGCGCAGGATTGCAGGTAGGTTTGCCAGATAGGAACTTATTAAGCCCGGGACAAGTCTAGAACAACCAGTGACGAATTTATTTGCGGCGGAACCCTATCATAAAAATGCCATTTCAGCTAAAAAAAAAACAAGGTCGACACCCTCTTTACTCTATCATAGAAATGCCATTTAAGCTAAAAAAAGGCCGACACCCTCTTTACCCTACCATAGAAAAATGTTTTCGTCATTCATTAAGATTTTCGGAATCCCCGACAACTAGGCTTAATTACTGGACACGGGACGGGACGAGAAATTCCGGGACAATCACGGATTTCCCGGCCACTTAGCAACATTTAGGGCCTACTCGACGTCATAGTTAAGACTTGAAGTAATGTTGCTGGGGTCAATTTTGACCCCCAACTCCAGTTAAGGGTTAAATTCAAAAAAGTTAGGAATACCCGTGCCAAGTTCAGGCGGTTTGCTGGTATCTTATACCTAAAGAGTTTATATTCATAATGGACTACCTATTCGTTGCCTTTAAACCTATCTATAAATTCCATTCTAGAAACAGTCAATGCCATAGGAGAAAATAATAATAATAATATGAAAATTTATGTATGTAGGGATGGCTACCGAACAAAGAGGAATCCTAAACATTCTTATAGAAAATACTCTTAGTTTTAAATTAGAAAAATAAATATTATTTTTAAACCTATTTCGCGTGTCTACCTGAAGTAAGAAAAAAGTTTCGGCAACCTGGGTATGAATCCTTTAAAACCAAAACAATGAACGTTTCAGGTGTAGGGTGTAGCTAATAATAACAACAGAATACAACAATTGTTTTACAACTTTTTGTTACTCTACGATTATTTTGAATTATAATCATATTATTCCATATCCTCAAAAACAACATATCCGATTTTGTTTAAACTTGCATTGTATTCAAAAATTGAAATAGGTACCTATTACGTAAGCCAATAAAAAATTAAAGTTAAAATCCGAATAGTGGTTTCGAGATATACCTAAGTGGACCGTAGATAAACATACAGACTCGTGTTTGGCACACATGTTTAGATGTTATTTCAGAACAATATCTAAGAACCGTTCAACCAGGTCGAATTGATAAATTCTTCCTTTTTTTGAATCAATTCAGTTAATTTAAATATATATGTATTTTTTTCATTTTTACACGTAATTCAGGTAGGTACAGGTCTAACCAATCTTTTGAGAACCATAACGATTAAAGAGTCAATCCATGGCAATTGGATCAATGACTAGGTTTTTGTTTTTTTTTTTAAGTTAAAAATACCTTAGAGAGTTGGTGCATGGTGGTCACTACTATTTCTATATAATATTTATATTAAATATTTATAAGTAAATGTAATAATTTACCGTGATATTACCATACGTACCTATACATGACTCTAGTCTGTGTCGTAATATCCATAAAATAATAAAACTTTGAAAATGAAATATGTACACGTAAAACAAAAATCTTTCATTATAACGCAAAATTCGCTACGCCAGATATCTATTGTTTTACGACATGTTATCTTTTATCACAACTTATCATTATTATCAACGAATAAAGTTGCAGAATTATAACGCGAAAACGTGACATTTTAGTACTAACATAATAATAATACTAGCACATTGTTCCAGTCTTTGAGTAGGTACATTACATTTTCTTCCATTACGTTGAATTACAAACAAAATATATTAAACTATATTTAACTTGTTCTGATGCTATTCGTAGATACTTTCACACATAGATAGATGATAATATGTATGTAGTTAGGCACTTTCGCTAAGCGTTAAAAATTATTATATCAATACGCTTAACTATGGCACTTACCATAGCAAAGCGTTTCAATACTAAAACATTGCAATAATTTCCTTCGTTAGCTCAGGTGACGATATATCACACAGTATATTTTAATAGAATTTTGTGTAGGCGTGAAGAATGCATCTCGGAAGCAGGAACACCTCCCCAAACTCGAAACTCTGGCAAATTACCAAACGTTAATACTAGCTTGCTCCACTGTCACTTCGACTGTATTTGTAATGAAAGAAATATACGCCAAGTCTATTTAAAGTACATAGCATTTCGCTCAAAGAAAAAATTCAAAATATCAAGTCATTTGAATGTAATAATGTAAGTATAATATGTTGTAAAGTGATGACGTAGTAAATCCCTTGCGGTTATTAACTAAGTATCAAATTACGAACATCATCGTTATTTCATCGTATGCAAATGGCAATGAGCGTCATTGAGGAAAGACTAGCAACAATTAATAGTTATTTATTTGGTCAAGTGGTGCTCAGCGCCGCCCGTTGACGTGCTGACTCACGAATATTATTACCATATTCACACATGTGTATACAATACTTTAGGTATTTGTAATGTGGAAAATATTCCGTCATTCTATACGCAAATGTTCTACCTGCTTTATTTTAAACTTTTTATAAAATAGTACCTATTGAGAATGAAGCACAAATACCTATTTTTTCCAAAGAACCTTAACTATATAGGTACATAGTAATATTACACGTATAGATGTAAAAATTTAGGAGTTCCATTTCAATAAAGCCTTTGATATTTGTCCACAATCGTCTGCATCAAATAGATAATAGCTCTGTACAGTGGCGGATTTAACACAAGTGCCGCCCTAGGCCCTAAATGCCCTAATTCATCGGCCGCCCCTAGCTTAACCATTCTTACTATATATAGCCATATATGTATAGCCAGACTGATAATAAAGTATACCAATTTTTTGTGTTAGTAATATAGGTAGGACGACCGCTCTGGTGTAGTGGTGCTAAATGCGCCATTAACGCCCGGCGGTCGTGGATTCGATTCCCGCTCGGGGCGGATGTTTGTATTTGTACAAATATTTTCCTAGTTCTGGTCCATGTGGGTGTCCCCACCGCGGCTCGGAGAGCACGTAAAGCCGTCGGTCCCGGTGGTTATCACAATAACCTGATAACGATCATTAGATTGTTACTCAAAGTAGGTAAAATATTCTAATCTGGTAATGTAAATGGTTTCTGGCTTGCCCTCTGGGTTGCGGTTGGCAATCTTTCTGTATGGAAATCAGTAACCTGTCAAGTGTCAATGCCTACGCTAGAATAAAGCAGACCCTGGTTAAGTCGGGAAAAATACTAGGAATACGAACAGTAGTCATTAATAAAGGTAGTATTAGAGATAGTCCAGAAGAGAATAATAATACAACCACTGTTAATTATACATGTCTCTATTCCAGTTCTCCCTACAATACTATATCCCTCTATCACTATGTCCTCTGTCTTAACATCAACAACCGTCATTAGGCAACCACCCAATCGTGTAATCCAAATGGTTCCGCTAACAGTAGGTAGTAGATAGGAGAGTCTAACATTGGAACAAATAATAAAACGAAGAATATTATTTAATAGAATAGAAAAATATCGAACTTGCTCAGAAATTCGTATGATCACTAAAATTTACAAACATATTTTTGGCAATTATCCGGTATGCTCACATCGTCATCAGAAATGCTTGCCTTACGTTTCATACTGCTTCTGCGAATTTATTTCTGGAGGAGAATAACACTTCAAAACTTGAATATCCCGAAGGTCGAAATTACTCGTTGGATAAAATTTCATATTTTAGGATTAAACTGTTGCGAAACAAATAAAAAAATGTTCATTTATATACCTAACGAAAACTTAAAATTATAATATGGCATCCGAATTTAGTAATGATTTATTGCAACCGTATTGCTTATTGCCTTTGCGTTTGCGTGCCATTCATTCGGTATCGATTAGTTTAGTATAAATAAGTAGGCGTTACGTAGCCAGTATACAAAACTACAGAACACCTAACAAGGCGACCGGTAGCGGGGCGCGGTCGAATAGCGAGCGGCCCGTCGCAGCAGCGCGTCGGTATAGCGGTCAGGCCAGCCAGCCGATGACCTGGTTCTAAGGGAAGCCCGACTAGGGTGGGGGAATCCTTGCTACTTCGAGGCTTTCATTTGGCAATGCATACCAATCTTCATACTCTACAAAATTCTCCACTAATGAAACTACATACATTTGTATGTACGTATAACAACTTTTCATTTAAAAATATTTCTTAAAAACGTTATTTTAATGATTTATATTTACGTATAAGAAATTTGTCATCTTAAAAAAGAAGGTAGACAAGGTAGGCGCGCAACATCTATACATGTGTGTTGATTTCAACGCTCGGCTCCAAGACGGGTTTCCCGCCCACGCGACTTTACGGCGCCTGGCCGGACTAACAATTTACTCAATAGCTATGTTTCCAACGACTCGCCGTTTGTTGTTATTAAAGATCGGGTGAATATTTTACATCAAGTTAGTCATTATTATGTATAGTTATACATCGTCTTATCTTTCTTTTTATGGTATCTCCGAGAGCAATTAAATAGTAATGGCTGAAATTTTAGTACCTATCACAAACAAGCACGTGCTTCAAGGTCGCGATGTGACGTGGCTAGCCAGCAACAGGCAGAGAACGTCAAAGAATCTGCGCAACAAGTGTTCTGCTCCTCGATGTCTCAGCTCTTATAAAGAAACTTCTTTGGATTTCTAATGATACGTTGTAACGAACTATTGTTAAAATGATAGGTATTATCAGTAACCATTAAAATAATTGGCGATACAGCTAATTTATTTAGAAGCGATTACACTTAGGTATATAAAATTTATATATGTAGATATAGTTTATAAAAATTTAGTCAATTTCGATGTTCAGTGTATCACTAGTTTCCTGAGTAAGAATCGAGCGATTGCGCGCTATCGACATAGCGCGTGCGTCATCGCCTCCGCACAAGTGATAAGCGCCTTGAATTATCATTGCAAATAATGTGTTTATACATTCATATCTCACTCGAGTACTGAGGAGTTTCTCCACTGCCGCTTATCATTTTACAGTTTAGTAACTAAATATTAAGATAAATATCCATGATGACGCAGCCTTATTTGTCTTCGAGCAAAATAAGTAATATAGGTACTAACAATTTGATAAAGAGGTCTTAGCGATAGCGAGTTCAGGCGATAAGTTAAATATAGGAAAATGCCAGTAAATTACCACTTATTGCTCAAACATACAAGTCATATTGTAGTTTACCATTATTCGGATATGCTCGTCAGTGGTCGCAGACTTATGTACATAAAAAATAAACCATTTGGGTAATATCATTATTAAATATGCGAATACTATTGCATATTAACAATAAAAGAACCTAAGTTGATTTATATAGAGAATGTAAAATGAACAGTGGCACATAAAGCCAATACCCGTTCTAGTCGGGCGCAACCGTTACGAAATCACTGCTGCATTAAAATTATACGAATGGATCTACCTACCTATAGTCAATAATAATTTCTTGACCTAAACTTTATAAAAGACAGTAGGTATGTTGCCTATAAACCAACAAATGAAGAGCAATTAGAAAGTATGAAATAATAATTATCTATTGTTTACATATTATCATATTAGTAGGTACATACGTAATATTTTTTGGGGCTGAAAATATATACCTACATGAGAAAGGAAAAAAGATTTTCAATAATATATTCAGCCAAAATTGTTTATACATTATTTTCTGCTTGTTATGGATATGTACATATAGTCAGCAAATTAGTATCAGTATGACTTATTTTCGTCACCGGATTTGTTTACGTATGGTAAAAGTTTTAATGCAATGGAAAATAATTGTATAGTAAATTTGTAAAGATGGTACTGTAATCACAGTGTTAAAGTCCGTGCATAGATATGTATAAATAGATTACGTCGAGCGACCGATCCGGTTGCGGTGAAGGAAGGAGATAGATAGAACGCGCCATGAATCACTTCTTTACAGCGAGCGCACACTCGTACAGTCAGAGAGGCGCACGGAGAGATCGCGGGCTGAGGGGGGGTGCTTACAGCCGAACGGAACGAAACGATACGAGCCAACGACAAAGTACAACTAAAAACAGTTGAACAGTCAATCGCGGCGCGGTAACGTGCGTCGCCTGTTTCTGGAATGTGCGTTTGTCAGAAATACATTCACGGTTCATAGATAAAATAGGAAATTACGTACACACCAATAATTATCATACGCAAAAAGAGAGTGGTGTTTTTCTGTCGAAGTGTAAGTGACACAAGTGTGACGATACAAAAAGTGTATGTAAGTGTGTGTGTGTCGTGGCGTGGATCGTCGCGCAATTATTAACGATGATTCACTTGCGCGCGGGTGAAATGCAGCCTATCGGACTTGTTGACATATGTTCAGAAGGAGTAAACAAATGATATCAAGAATACTCTCAATATAATGGTGGATTGATTCATTATTCCGCGGCCGGTGAGATGTTTATTTTGCATTAACACTTTTAGACTATTTTAAAATAATACCATAAAGACCACAATTATAAAAATTTCGATTGTATTGTTTTAATTGTTATAATTTCATGGAGGTGATTGGTCATGTGTAATTACTTTATGAACATAACTAAATATGCTATTTTAATTATGTTCATACCTTAAAATTATATTATTAATTTCATGTAAGTACTATGAAATGTATTCTTATATTTTGATAGAATGGAATTTATTAAAATGTAAGATAATTAAATAAAATAAGGTATAGAATTAGATACATAGGACACAAATTATATTTACTCTAAATAAAAGTGTTCTTTCTTACCTTGTTATCGCAATTTATAAAACTATATTTATTGAAATTGTTATGTTAATTATCTACCCAAAATAACGTAAAAATCAATAAAATCGTTTTATTATTATATTAATAAAACTAATATTATCTACTAATTACTTTTTACATTTTTTAATGATTATCAAATAAGGATGATGAAAATCATGTGCGGGTTAAGATCAGCGATGTTTACAAATACCACATTATTTATTTTTTTGTTTTCCCATTTATATTTTTCGATGTCCGTCTGATCAAATTCGGTTAGAATGTACTAGGTATATGAAATTATGTAGGGGCAAAACAGGCTGGCGGCGTGCTGGCGGCAGACACAGGCGTCGCCAGGGCCGCCTGGCTTGGCGCCAGGCCGGCGGGCGGCGGCCGACCATCGGGATTCCTTTGTCTCTAACACATCTTTTTTTCCTAAAACTAAAACTATTATTTATTATTGTTATTAAATAACACTTAAAATGAGATTTAAAAAAAATGCAAAATAATGAAATGTCATAGGGCAAATCTTACTTATTCGGTCGAAGTTTTACAATATCATACAATCACGATTCACTCGTTAATAAAAAAGGCACACAACCATAAAGCGAGTCATAGTTACGTACCGATCTGGGCAACAGAGCAATCGTCTCTACATTTGTGTGCGTAATGCGTACTGCGCTCATTTGCTCGTTCGTTATAAACGAGCTGAGCGGCTCGCTTGTCTCCGGTTCTCAGAAATTGTAACGCCTTCTCGGAACGCAGCAACGCAGCCCTCCTCAAATGCCTCGAGTGAGCGCAAAGCGAGGTCGTCACTCGTACAACTACATGTATTTCGATTGTATCTAGATGAACACCCACACTTGCATTTTCACATCTCGCTCTCTTTATGCTAGGTATTAATACAGATATGTATAAATTACTATAATTGTTGCTTTATATAAAATATTATAGATATATTTTAAAATTATAATAAAAGAAAAACTAGTCATGACTAGTTTTAGATTTAATGTGATAAATATAAGATGGTAAAAATAAATTCTACGAAAAACGGGGATATCCTCGTTTGTAAAGCGCAAGTTCGTGCTTACGTCATGATGATGTCACATCATAATATTCGACATAACATAGAACAGCACATGCGCTCTGCGTCAAACGGTTGCGGAATCGAGATGTTATGTTTATGTACGCTTACAACTAGGATTTCATTGTTTTTCTCCCAAACGAATAGTTTTAAAATACAATGAAGAATCGGTCGTCTTATTAATCAAGGTTATAGTGATCAAAAAAATTAAAATAGAATATTTAGTAAGTACCATAACAAAGTACCTATTAATGAAAGCATAAACACATAAATACAAAAACGTATAATCGTAATTTCTTTTCATGTGGTATAAATAATTAACTTTATTATTTTGTTTGCAATTTAGTTTTTGTATAATTATATATTTTTAATATCATGGGTCAAAATCTGATTTATTTTAAATAATCAACCAAATGTGTGCCCGACCACGCATGATGTAGGGTTCCGTAGTAGCCCGTCGTATTCGGATTATCCATAACACTTGGTTCATTATAAATTCGAAAATTGCTCTGTCTGTATGTTTCTGTCTTTCTGGGATGTTTCAAAACTGCTGAACCACTAGCAATGAACTTGCTTTAAAAATAAGTCGTCGTGCAGGTGGATCTGCAGGCAAAAGCAGGTAGGTAGTATCTTGAGTATTAGATTATCTCATAAATCAACACAAAATATAGTTTTATATTCAGTACGGGTATTTTTTCCAGCTTTTGCCAACATTTTCAGAAACAATAATTTAGTGGGTTTAGTACTTCACTCTAAGAAAAATTAGCATCTTGAAGCTTAAATATTTCGAAAACCAACACTCAATAAAAATGGTTTTACTACACCTACAATATTTTAGCCGAAAGTCGTTTTAGTTTAGAGACGTCTGTAGCAAAAAAATTCCATAACTTTTCGTCGGTTTCTGGAAAAATTATCTTATTATCTTATATGTACCCATACCTGTTTTTGTAGTAGATACATTCTTTGGTGATGTGTAAATTTATAAAAACATTTTTAAATAATACAATAATTAATATCTCTAATCAATTAGAGTACTATTGACTCCATAAAACGTTCAAAATATGAATTCCAATTTTGGACTGAAGAAAAAAACCATGATCATGATTTTGTTTGTGTTAGAATAATTAAATATTGAAAACAATCTTGACGTTTGTATTTTTTACAACTTTTGGTTGTTTCTAATTTCCTTTTTTAATAATAATAATTTTATTGTTTCAGGTATAAACGTCGCGTAAAAGATGCCGCTTACACAAGAAAAACGTTTGGATAATAATTTTTCCAATAACAATGACCACAGTTACCTTCATAAGAAGTTCAAAAAAATGGCATCAACATTGTCGATGATACCATCAAATTCGATCAAAGGTGAAGAAAATGGACAAAAGGAAACAACTCTTGTACATGTTACTTGTAGTTCTACTATTACGAATGGAAGTATTGCAGCAGCTCACCCAGAGATAGAAAAAATCAAAGATAAATATGACAGACAAGGCATGGAAGTGGAAAAGAATGTACAAACTAATTATAACGATGAAAATTTTAGGTTAAGTGATGTAAATAATTTTGTTCAAATATCTGGTAAAACCAGTTTTTCTGAAGAATTTTTAAATAAGACTGAAAACCTTGAAAACGATTTTATAAAAGAAACTTACAGTGGAGGTTCGGGGCGTTATGTATGTCCTTACTGTAAATTATCATGTGCCAAGCCTTCAGTTCTACAAAAACATATCAGAGCTCATACAAATGAGAGACCGTATCCCTGTATACCTTGTGGATTTGCTTTTAAGACTAAGTCAAATTTGTACAAACACCGACGATCAAGAACACATGCGCTAAGATTACAAGGCGCAGATGTTAGTGCTGCTATTAATGAGGAAGACTTATCAGGTGGTTCAGAAAGTGATACATCGATGCCACCCACTTCTTTATCTGATACTGGTTCCGATACTAACATTACACGATTAGAAAATAGGCCTAATGAATTTTCTTCTCCTGAATTAACAAATGATTGCAACAGCGTTTCAATGAACACGATTTCTTCTTTAAACGATAACAAAAAGTCAAAAACAATTTATAAACCTAAGTTTAGAGCAGCTTTTTATCAAGGAAACGATGAAAAAGATAAGATAAAAAAGACTATTTCACAGAATGCTGATTTTCTTACGGAACATATCTCTAAAATTATATCAGACAATGAGGCCATTGTTGATGTTATAGAAACCCCTTTACAAAAAAAATATGGTAAAATTAAACAAATTGCGGAACGGAAACAATTTATAAATGATTTAGAGATAAAATCTGAAGTGACACCTTTGAATTTAACAAAAAATATATATGAATCTGACAATTTGGTACGAAAAAGATCACATTCGGAAAGTTTTGCTCAGATGGTCGATGAACAAAAACATCCTTTAAATCCTGAAGGCTCAATAATAAAAGATCTTCTCCTAAAAACAAAAGCAAACGGACTCAACGCTGCAAGCGAATTAATCGACGGATTAGGACCTCTTTATGTTTGTCCTCTGTGTCAAATAGTTTATCGGAGTGCTGATAATTTAGAGATTCATAGACTGTACTATTGCAAAGGTTCTGTTTCTAATAATTCTGTCTTAAACAGTCCAACTCAAAAGGATATAAAAAGTGCAAGACCCGAAAATATTTTCGTTAGAAGTAACTCCGTCAATGTTCGTCTACCTGAAAATTCAACGACTCCAGTTTCCAGAATGACCATGTCTACAAAATCACCTCCGCTGAAAAATAAACCAGATAATCTTATAATTTTAAAGCCAGATTGCAACGACATTGTTGCACCTTTGCCATCTCCAGGGCCGTTACTTGGTAATACAAGACTTGTGGATACCCGAATTCCATCGGAGTTTAACAGAAAGACTGAAAGTTTAAAATTAAAAACAAAAGAATCTAGCCCAAAACGAAGACTTGACAGCAGATCAGACACGTACAGTCCAAGGCCAATTGATAATATATCACCTCGCTCCAGCGACTTGTATCCTCAACCCAAAATAAGATGTTTGGAAATTAATACATCTTCCTTAAGGTCAATGGAAGAACTTTCACCTCATATACGAAATAATTCTACATCACTGCAAATGTTTGGAGGAGAAGTAAAAATTGTTGATCACTCTGGCAGTACGACCACTTTACGTATCGAACCTAGTAAAACACAATTATCACCAATTTTAGTACATCAAAATCTTTCACCTTCAAAATATGCTAATGATTCCGAGGCAAGCAGCGTTGTTGTTAGATCTGGTCTGCACTCTGGTGGTACGATAGTACATAATCCCCCAACGCCAAAAGAGGCAATTAGTACACCTCAAAGCCAAACTCCAAGAATATCTGTGTCCACGCCTTGTGCTCAGAATGGCAGTTTGATTAATATTCATGATATAAATCATTTTCAATTTCCTCCACTGAGTGCTATTACAGCATATAATCCTTTAACTTTGCCTCCGTTAAGTCCTTCATCTTCACCAAATGGTGCAACAACAATTTTACATGGCGGGAAATTGATACCTCATGTACCCGGCATACCTGGACCTAACACACCGGGTATATTTATTGGTAATTCAAACTCTCAATTTAAAAACAGTGAACATTTTAAAAATGTCTTAAAAACGTCGGACAACTCTCAGGATAATTTATCCTTTAACGTCCCAACTGGGAAAGGAATAACAATATTGAATTACGACAAGGTTCTAAGAAGTCCCAATGTAAGATCATCTCAAATGGAAACAGAACGATTTACCCAGAATAAAGACAATTTTAGTACAGATGCACAAAATATACCAATAATTAAAATTAAGCATGCAGATGAACCTATGATGACAAAATCTTTTTCCCTGAATAACAATATTAGAACTACGGCTTTACGAACAGATGGAGCTATGAAAAGAAATTCAGACGGTTTTCCAAAACTCACAGTTTTTAAAGAAAATGATAATTATTTATTAAATAAATCAAAATCTAATCCTAAAAATATTGATGTAAAATTAGAGAACGAAATAAAGAACTTCAATTTTGAGAATTTAATAACTAAGGCGGAAATATATAATAATCAAATTCAAAGTTCATCAGAAGTCCAAAAGAATTGTAACGCTCAAGAAACATGTGTAATTTCTAATCAAAATGAAAGATCAGAAACATCTTACTTTCAAAAGAACGTAGCGGTTAAGACAAGTTCCGAAGAGAGGAAACCAAAATTTTTAAGACCGTCAACTTTGCCTCTAAAACCTGGAACTTTCACTCCGAAGAGACATCATGGAATTACGCCTAATGCGAACACAATGCCATTAATATCTCCCGAAACACCTCGCCCGGCTAAAGCGTACGGTCAACTTTATTTAAATGGCAACGCCTATACTTACTTAGGTCTGAAATGCTCAACAAAAGTATTCTACTGTACTATTAATCGCCCACAGCCGACATACGTACCGAATCAACATTTTCTGTCCATGTATAGTAACTGGCAGGTAATTACGATTGATGTATTAAATAGAAGTGATATAGCGTGTTGTCGATTGTGTGGTAAATATATGACTATGTTTACAGTTATTATCTGAGCTGACGCCAGACCCGCTGGGACTGTCAGCATCGTCTGCCATGTCTTTATATGACTCACGTCATCGACCGCAAAACGTGGCCGTCGCTGTGATTAAACAGGATCTCATATTGACTCATTCATCGCAATGGAATAAAAATTCGAAGGACATCAAACAGGTACAAAATATGATGAGAATTTTTAAATAGAGTATGGTACCGTAAAATTAAAAATATAAGAATTACTTACAAAATATACATTTTTTATACATCTTTAAATATTTTTGATAAAAATGCATCGTCTAATGCATATAGCATAGAAGGAAATATAACTAGAGAAGGAAATGTTTTCATTAAACATTAAAAGAATTTGAAACTTAATATTTACTTCGATAATTTTTATTAATCCGGAACAATATTCGAGTCTCGTTAATAAATCGAATGCTAATTCATTCATTCATTCAAGGTTTCATTAGTCATTTGAAACTAAGATAGACTATTGATTTAAATTTTCAGGCTATACAACTAGTAGATACGAAAAAATCTGAAGAATTAAAGAGTATTGAATGTAATGCTACACCTAAGAAGGAGTTAGCTGGGGGATTCGAGAGTAACGAAGAGTACACTTACGTACGCGGCCGCGGGCGGGGGCGATACGTTTGCTCAGAATGCGGGATTCGCTGCAAGAAGCCCTCTATGTTAAAGAAACATATACGAACACACACCGACGTGCGACCCTACACGTGCATACACTGTGTATTCAGGTAAATATTTCCACCAAGATTTTTTACGTTTTTTCTTACATGTTTCACCACTACATACATTAGAAACATATTTTATGATTTTTTTGCTATATTTTGGCTATACAATATAATCTAACATGACATCATCATAGTTATATACAAACTTTTTTTTTGGAGTCACGATAATGGACTAAACAATATGATTTTTGATGATTAATTATTTATTATTGATCAATATATTATAGCATATTTGCATATAAACAGCTGTAAAATATATTCTTGAGTTGGCTGTGGGCTGGCAGAGACTGCTTGTCGCGATATTGATTCTACGTAGTGCTTATAACGTTGAAGTGTATTTGATGTTCTATTTAAATAAACTAGCCACATAAGAATATTTTTACTTTTTTAAAGCCGGGGGAGACATATAACGTTTGCTCGCCTAAACAGCTCGATCAATGAATTTTGGTATGAAGGTACATAGGACTTTAGTAAAGGATATAAGACTACGTTTTAGCGCAATACCTGGCAAAGTGGCCGTCGTCGCGGAATAAATCTATTAATATAAAGAAATAATTTAGTTTATACTATTCTATTCAGATGATAATATTGACAAATTTTAAATCCAAAAACAAAAGCTTTATCTTGTATTGCATTCCTGAAATTGTTTACAGCTATTTTTGACGGATATCTTCGAACTTCTTGATTAGATAGAATTCGGTAGTATTATCAACGACAATTCATTTAATTTGGCGATGTTATTTTTAACGATTAAGTTCTCATTGAATGCAAAATGAGTTCAGCGAAGTTGCTGAAAATAAAAAAACAATTATATACATACGTGTTTCGTCTTCATTTTTAATTGAAATTTTTAGAAAAATAACAAATGACCGTGCATTGATTAATTATGTTATAACTTCAAGAAAACCAAACCTCGTAATAATATGTAATATATGTACGTTAGATCATCATCAATCATTGTTATGTATTTTATTTATATGTGTATGTTTGTCGTATTCAACATGTACTTAATTATTGTCATTTTATTTTTTCAGTTTTAAAACAAAGGGCAACTTGACAAAACATATGAAAAGTAAAGCACATTATAAAAAATGTTGCGAATTAGGCATAAATCCGAACGAAGGAAACGACATTGAAGGTGTCGAAATGTCTCAAGGTTCGGGCGAAACTGATGATGACACCGATTCGGACGGCGACGAGGGTAACGAAGGCGAAACCGAATCAAGTGGTATGTTGATAGAAAAGTTATATTTTTTCGGTACATTTTGCACCATTCTCTATCAGTATCGATAAGATAGTATAAAATGTTGTCAGCTTTAGAGAACTTTGAAAACAAATTAATAATATCCTTGTCGCATAAATTCTTTATAATAATTTTATATCCTTTTTGTTTCAGACACAGAAATTTACAAGTCTCGTTTACCAGAACATGAAGCCGCCCACTGTCTTTTGTCTCTGGGTAGTAGTAGACCAGCCACCTCAGCAACTCCCGGACTAATAACAAGTGCTAGACCAACGACGTATCCTTATACACCTATCATGGTAGACAGCGCCATAGTCGAGAACACTTCGGAAAGGCTACAAGTCGTCGGAACACCAATGTTTGATTCGAGAATTGATGTGGATAATGAGCCTATGGATCTCAGTAAAAGTGAATTAAAGACTCCGACAAACATGCCAGAGATCCCAACTGCAAGGGAATCCAGCGTTTTAGCTTCATTGGCTTCTAATACCGCGAAACTGCCGCAACAACAGAGTCAGTGGACGAATGGAGAACCACTGCTACATACTTATTTAACTGAGCGAGCTCTGTTGGATTCTAAAATTAAACAAAGCCAGTTAACGAATAACCCAAAAATTAAAAAAATTGAGTTGGAAAATACTATGTTCTCTGAAAAAGATACTGCTGAGAAACCCCATAAAAATACAAATTCATTTAATAGTTCTTCAATAAATACTACTTCAAATTTAACCAATGGAAAAGACGTACCAAATACTGGAGTTCCACCTAAAACTAATAACAACTCCAGTGAAAATTCTCAAAAAGCTGTAACCATTAATAGCGAAATAAGAGCTCGAACACCAAATACTAGTTCTGAAAATGCTAAACACGTAGTATCAGAATATTTAAAACATGCCCGAATAAACATGATGAAAACCATCGACGATTCGAATCAAAATCATCCAGATGTGTCGAGTGACGATAGTAATAGTGGAAAAATGAATATAGAAGAAAAATGTAAGGTTGATGACACTATGGAAGGTGAAGGAATAAAAACAGCGCCTTCAGAATATGATTCCGTTGCGTCTAAAGTAGTCATTGGAGTTGGAGGTGTCGCTTTTAAAGTTACGAAGGGAAAGGATATTGAAGGAACGTCTTCTTACGCGCCTGGAAAATTGATGGAGGATGGACGTAGAGTTTGCGACTTTTGCAATAAAACATTTACGAAACCATCCCAGTTACGATTGCACCTCAATATACATTATATGGAAAGACCTTTTCGGTGTAGCGTATGCGCTGTGAGTTTTAGAACTAGGGGCCATCTTCAAAAGCATGAAAGATCAGGTTCTCATCATAATAAAGTGTCAATGACGTCAACATTCGGCGCCGCCACGTCTTTTAATCCGCGACCGTTTCGTTGTTCCGATTGCAATATAGCTTTTCGGATACACGGACATCTAGCGAAGCATCTCAGAAGCAAGATGCACGTGATGAGATTGGAGTGTCTATTCAAATTACCTTTCGGTACTTTCACTGAAATCGAACGAGCTGGTCTCAGTTTGACGGACATCGATACGACAGATTGTGCGAGCTCACTGGCGAGCCTGCAGCTGCTGGCTCGGAAGCTGCACGAGAAGGACCCCACGAAGCTGGAGTACCGCGAGCCGAGCGGCGCGCCGCCCGCCGCGCCCGCCCGCGACTCCTCCGAGGACGAGGACGCCGCCGTCGCGGAGAAGACGAGTGACAGTGTGCGAGATAGTGAGATAAAAACTATTGAAAATAGTGACGTTCAGGACACAGAAACGCGAGTTAATTATAGTGCCACAGATAATTAGTGCCAAAATTAAACTAAGTAGAATATTTTATGTGCAATTTTGTTTTTATTTTTAATTTAAGATGTAATTATTCATACTGGGGTTTAACTCAGAAGTGTGTGAAAACAAAATGATGCGCTTTAATTATATACATACTTGTATTTTATGTTATATATAGTTTTGGAGAGTATCATGTAAATATCTCAAATTGGAGTAATTTTAATAATGTTATATTTGCTTCCAGTATAAGGCTTACATATTGTTACTTATAGCTCTAAACGGGGTGTCATGAGGATAATTGTTAAAAAAAAAATTAATCTTGAATTTGAGGCAAGAAACAGGTTATGACTTTCATTCAGGTTTTTCAAAACTTTTAGTAATGTGGTCCATTTAAGATAAACTATGCTTAATATCAATGAAACATATTACATTTTAAAAAGGTGTAGTACTATAGTTATTACTCTTTTGTATGTATTTTTATAAAATATATACTTGTATTTACACTGAACTACAACTACTTCCAAAATCCATTAATATATCTTTTAATGTAATTGGCATATCAACTTCCATAAACGAAATTTAGGTAAAAATATTTGAAGAGTCTTCCATATCGAAAAAATAGTACTTGTGCTAGATATTTGTTTTATATTAGTTACTCTTCATGTGGGTAAATATTTGACTTATGTAATTTGAATACATTGTTCCAAATCCATTAAAATAGCGTCAGGTCACACATCGAATTGGCTGATAGCACACAAAAGTAGTTTGTGTTGTATAATATAAGTATATGTGCAAAGCTGTCATGATCATATCTTCCATGTGTGACTATAGCATATATAAATAACTATGAAATAACTTTATAAAGGCCTAAAGTTCTTTTGTTACTCGTTTATTACGTAAGATGTAGATTGTAACAAAAATGTAGTTAGTACAGATAAAATATTTTTATAATAATATTTGTTGTTATATCCTATAATAATTTTAACATGTTTTTACAACTCTTCTTGACCAGTCTTGTTCTATTTTATATATTATTGTATTAATAAATTTAAAAATAGCAAAATTAAATGAATGAAATTCAAACAATGGATCTAAGTTTTTTCTTTGTGCATTACATCAATAATTCTTTCAAGCATCATTCTATAGAACTTTTCCATTTTTATGTTATTCAATTTGTTCATATTTAAAATATCCCCACATGTGATATGTAACTTTTACATAAATCTTCTTGTATTGATTTCTAAACACAAAACTATAAAACATTAGCTTAAGATAAAAATTGGGATTCCTAACTTGTTTTGTGTTTCTTTTTGTAGTTGGTAAAAATCCGACTTATTTGAAGGCAACTCGTATAAATATAAATATTTTTATATTATCTTAGTAAAGTAGAAAAAGGTAAATAAAAAATTATATGTCAAATATTTGCCCATTTATTGTTTACTATACATTATATGGATGGATATTTTATAATGGTAAGATTAA
>DVVJ01000058.1:0-23233 GCA_018234505.1 Junonia neildi neildi
AAAATCAAATAATAAATACTTATTAATCGAATAGAAAAACATCAAATTCATTTAACGTAATCCAAATCTTAGAGTATTTTATGTAGCAATGACCTGAACATCATGTGCTCGTTATCACTATCAATTAAAAAAAAAGAATAAAGTCATACCTCGGAAATAGGAACCAAATACCGCGGAAATAGGGATTGTACCTCGGAATTAGGGACTTTTGACTTTATTCATGTTTTAGTTATTTTTTAATTGAAATTGAAATTAAATGTTAAAAATATCAATGTAATGTCAAAATAGATAAAACAAGCTTTAGTAAATAATATCTCAACCTTTAGAAAAGTGCTGCATATTCTTAATATTCACAATTTAATTGAGTTTTTGTGAAAATACCGCGGAATTAGGTGCCGTTACCATATTATGAGGGAAACTACGGAACCCTTCATGCGCGTGGCTCGACACGCAGTTGGCTAAATATTTTTTTAATCATTATATATGCTACATTTGTGACTTTTTTTTAATTTAAATGCAACAGCTTAATGGGTGAGGGACTGATACTTGGCTCTAAGAAAAATTGACAATTTAACGCTTAATATTTTGGAAACGGCTCCTCGCTCGGAAATAAGGTTTTCCTCACCTCACCTATAATATTTTAATAGACCTATCCAACGATACCCCACACAATGGGATATCTAGATAAGAAAAATGACCTCTCTATACTGTACTTTAAGGTAGACAAAAAAAAGTTTTTTAAAAGATATTATTGTACGCTTTTGCCGGTATGATTCACATGTATGCATGCCGAAATACAGCTTTCTAGGATTAAGGACCTCGGAGCTAAGCCGCGACCAGATAGACAGACAAACAGTCAGATAGACAGACGGACATGGTGAAGCGATGGGTTTCGTTGTAAAAACGGAATTAACAAGAATTTTTAAAAATATTTATACGCGTATTGAAAGCTAGCGCTATGTTATATATCTAGCTATATGTATAAGTAGGTATGTATAATAATAGAAGTACACATATACTGAACATAATATAATATACATATCCTGTATATGTATATTATCAGTAAACAGGTGGTACGGAACACTTACTTATAAGAGTAACTAATCATAAAAAAAAGAAAAAAGGAATCATCATTCATTATTGTTTTATTAGCGTTTAAAGAAAAAGTACAAAATCGCGATTTCACGAAAACTGTAAAACTTGGCACTAAGGTAAAGGGCGTTAAATTGACTTAAAATGACCTCTTCTAACACGTCTTCAAAAGTTTGCATCGATCGGCCAAGCACTCTGTGTATGTAGTTATACGCACATGCAATATGTAGTTAAAATTAATAAACATTAATTTTTCAATTCTAATTTTCTTTTGATATTCATATTATTACAAGAAATTTTAAATTAGGTATATTTACGATAATAATAAATTTAACAGCACTGAGGATATTTTGCCAATATGCAAACAAGTTTTCTTAGTAAATAATGACAAGCCATTAATTTAAACCTGTAATTACATGTAATAAATTATAAAAAAATAAATCATAATTTTATTTTTTCTATACCTACGTACATAAAAATTTTAGCAAAAATTTTGGAATATTGTTTCTTAAATAATCAAACCATAAAACGAAAAGAAAAGTATATTTAATATTTCAAGTTCCTTTTCAAGTTCAAAAAAAGTATTTTCACAACTCGGAGAAAAAATAATAAAAATAAATATACTTGAATAACGTAGAAATGATAATATTTCTCCGAGCATCGCTGTCATATATACCTATCGTGAACTAGAATTTTCTTAAATCTATTCTAGTTCTTTATACAGCAAAAGGAATATTCGTGCCAAACGGGTCGGTAGGAGTTTCGATTCTAGACATATGATATGTTCAGTCAGAATGTAATGGTAAATCACTTCTATATAATAGAAAAGAGAAAAGCTAAAAGAACAGTTTCATCCTAACGCGTTATAATTGGAGACAAGCAATCACAGCCCTCATATTGTCTTAATAGATTGTTATATCAGAAACAGACATCGGTCGTAAAGTGAAGCATCATTCTGGCGATGACCAACGCATCTCGTCGGATGAAAGATAAGCTCATTTGTTAATGAGATACAATCTCATTACCCTAAGTATTTGCTTTGATAAAATTTTGTATCTGTGTGAAAAATACAGCACTTTGGATCTAATGGATTAGGTTCGGGGTAACTATACATTTACCTATATAGTATGGGTACTTGTGAGTATCATACAGTGTTGTTGCTAATTTATTAGTTAAAGTATATTAGACGAGATACTAGCTATTTGATTAAACTTTATTGCGAATGCATATACCCTATGAATGTTTATAATTATAAGATCATTTTAAAATCAAAGTACACACTTTGGCTTTAGGAAATCTTTATCGATGACAGGGATTTTCCTGGTACTTATTAAAAAATAAATTAATGAATACAATGAAATGACGCGATACACATAAAATGAGAAGGTCAGGTAAAAGAGATTGGTATTTGCGCTTTATTCTCGCGTCACTACGGGAATTCTTGGCGAGAGTAACCTCCATTAGTGTAAGAAAGATTTTGTCGCTATCGATTTCAGGAAGCGATCCTTTTAAAATGTCAATGTCAGTACGTGATATTCTCTTATTACATCCCTGTCTTAAATTTTAGTGTGTATTACTTTAGCGTGTTGCTGAAAACTAAGTTAAAACTTATTGAAATTTAAAGCACATATGTTACCTATACGACGTTGTAAATTTAATTTATATAAAACGCGACTACTGCTACACGATAAAAACACGAATTAGAATGTAAATCAATATTCTATAATAAAATTTAGGCAGCTTCGCGTCTGACTCCGCGCAATTTCTGTAATTTTTTGTCACATAATCCAGATTTCCATAAAAATTGATTCTTAACTTAACGTTTTTTTATACAATCTCTTTTTGCATCATTATGTCAAAATATGATGAAAAGGTAAGGATTTCTAAAAATGTTAACCAATATATTATAAACTATAAATGTTTTTCAGTTTACTTCAACGAAATAGACAGACAAACTGTTTAAAAATTAGTATTTTGCTATATTTTTCGTTCCAATATTCATATTCATATGTGTTTAGTGAACAGCTGTTATATTGATATTACAAACAGACACTTTAATTTTAATTTTATGCTTGTATAAATATAATATTAAAACATCATAGAGAATTTAATGAGAATAAATCTGTTCAAAGAAACAAGTAACCTTTTCAGAAACAAGATGGTATTTTAAACAAAAATAAATCTTTGTGATACGGTCACTTCGCTATAGTAGAGCCTAGTTATATTTTATTCAGCCGAGGAAGTAAAATCTAAGGGTGGATTTCGGCTAACCGAATATCAAAGTAGCAAGCAATTTAAAAACATTCTAGGAATATTTTTGTATCAAAGAGAATAACGAAAAAATGCTCTATGCCTATTGATTTGATGTTAAAGTTAAATATTATTTCTCCGCGTGTGGAATAACACGAATAAATAAATAAACAATGCTATATGCCTGTTTACACTAAAATTAAGTCTAAAATTTACACGACTGGGACTAGAACGAGAATTTGCTCGTCGGGTGTAAATGCTCCCTAAGAAAACTCACCTCATTATTGTAGAGAATTTAGTTATCAAAATTCCTACAAGTTTTTAAAAATTTATATGGCATTATAAAATTATATAATAATCATATGTAGATGAACGAGTGGACTTGGTATGTTATTAGCAAAAAATATATAAATTTTCCAAGTGCGTTCGACTCAGGCACAATTATGGTTCCACAATTGTTAATTATAAAATGCGTTGGTTCTTAAAATGAATAACTTGTTTCTTAACAAATTTAACTTTCATCGACTATTACTCGTTAGATATTAAAGCCTAGTTAGGCGTGATAATTTTTCTTTAAAATTCATTAAAATATAAACGAAATTTTAACTTTTTCACGTTTAGTTTATACAGGATCACACTATGCAGATGACGTTAGTTTTTTCAGCGATTTTACAAATTCAACACCCTAAAACATTCACTTCTACACAATTTTTTGCACTTTTTATGGGGAGGTGTCACCCCCAAAGTGATGGCATATAGAATTAGAAAAAATGTAACTTAAATTATCTATAAATGCATGCTTACAAATACTTTTGAAATAAATCTTTGGGTCATAATAATTAAAAAAGTTACTAAAAAATTAAATTTAAAACTAAAAAAAAATAGAATTTAAAAACCAGATCAGGCATCGTTTTAATTTCATTCGTATTGTGAACAAACAATACTAGCCTATTAAAACTTATGTGACAGACTCAGAAGTATATTTAGAGTTCCCTTACTTGTTTATCTACAACGTATAGGAAATCATTATAAATTCAATCAATCGGATTAGACTTGATTGGTTAGTTTCGTTATTTTGTTGGAAGAAAAAAAAGTAGATTTTTTTGTTAATGTTTATACAAAACCCTCCAACAGTAAGTTGAACTCGCCTTGACACTACAATTTTGTACTCAAGTGTCGGTGAGAAAAGAACCCATATTTAAAACTGACGCACGCAGTTTTGGCGCCGAAGTATATATATAAAAACGTTTGTGTTAAAATATTTACATAAAATTATTCGTATGAGATTAATAGGACGCTTAATTTATAAATTCAATATCTCTTGCTTTGAAAATCAGTGTATAATAGACGACAAGTAAAAACAATCGTCTCCCGAACTATTTTATATTAAAATTTTATTTTTAGTGACCAAAATGATATCGCATAAGCACATAGGTTTAATAGTTTTATTTGTTGTATTTAGTGGAAGTTATGCAAAATTTGCACGTGAGTATGCTATTTAATATTTTTTATTTTTCTTTTTTTTATTACTTGTATAAATCTTATTTTGAAAGTATAAGTAAATATGTTATGACAGTTATTAATATTAATTTATGTTACTTGCATTATCATGCACATTACCATGAAAAATACATTACGTATATAATGTAATTCATTGTTATTTTTCAGACTTATATTTTAAGAGATTTTGTATGGATCAGAAATTTTATCTTTTTTAGAATATCGAATATCGGTGACATTTAGATTCATGTTTCTGTTGCTCATTTTTGGCTTTTACTTATGGAATGGATATATTGTATCGTGTGATAAAAAGTGTATTAATATTGTAAAAGTTCGAGAAATAAATATTTTTAACAAAATATAAAATTTTACCTCTTTAGTCATTGCTAAAATTGCTAAAAGATTATTTAAATGTTTTTGATTTTCAAAAATTTTCACATTTACAAAAAAAAATGTCACAGGTAACTTTATACCTATGTACCTATATTGATTGTTTTATGTGCATCTTTTATAAAAATATTAGCTACAGGGCGTAGGTATCTGGATGTGTTAAAAGATTCAGGTTATTAACAAATTTAACAAAAACAAAACACGATTTGTCAAAACTTCAATCCTTAGCTTAATAACGATGATTTTTTGCAGCGGATTACATCGTACCATGTCCGGGACTTACGCCAGAGTGTCTGAAGAAGAACGTACAAGAAACTATCCCACATTTCGTTAAAGGGATACCGAGTTTAGGAATTAACTCGACGGATCCGCTTCGCCAGGATAGGGTGGAATTAGAACTGCCCGGTGGGTTAAAAATTGAATTTAATGACGGTGTGCTGACTGGCTACAGGAAATGTAAAGTGGATTCCGTTTCGTAAGTGAATATATTGCAATTGCATTTACGATCTATTTATTTCTATTTATTTCCTTGTATTTGAAAAAAATCTAGTTAGAAGGTTAAAATTTTTCTCATTACCATCATTGCTAAAGATCACTTATTGTATGAAAAGCTTATTCAATAATAATTAATCATAATTTGATATTAAATTTTTTCATTTATTCAAATAATTTGATTCATTTCAAACATTTTTATTCATATATTGCTGTTTATATATTTTTTTAAATTTAGTTTTTCCTATTTGATATAAGACATTAAAAATACCTTCATGAAGTGAAGGCTTCGAAAAGTATTTAACGAACACAATGTTTCAGGTACAAAGATTTAGAAGCACATTTGGTTTTCACGTGTAGCCTGACGTTAAAAGGAAAATACAAGGCTACTGGTCGGATATTGTTGTTTACGATAAATGGAGATGGTGACGCTAAAGTTAAAAC
Organism: Junonia neildi neildi; assembly: GCA_018234505.1. Classification (NCBI taxonomy): domain Eukaryota; kingdom Metazoa; phylum Arthropoda; class Insecta; order Lepidoptera; family Nymphalidae; genus Junonia; species Junonia neildi. Next base: position 6,169 of record DVVJ01000058.1, read on the forward strand.
ATGTAAGTATTTGTAACAAATGGAATTTGCCTATTAATAGACATTTTTGATAATGTAAATAAACGTTAACAACAGTGTCCTTAACTTGGCCAGTAAGTTGGGCTGTATTTTGGAATATATAGGAATATGTATTTTGTATTCTACATGGTTTGTTTGTCTGCATGCATTAATGTTTAAATTTTGGGGTATGATTTGATTTTTTTTGTGCTACTTATATATCAGATGCAAAATATAAATATGAAAAGATTAGAAGTACTTAGTGTAAAAATGTTATGGACAGCTTGTATTTATTCATAATTTAGTAGATAAAATATTTAAAGTACAGGCATACATTGTATAAAAAATGTTTTTGTAAAAATAATTAAACAATAAATCACGAACAATGAATTTTATAAAATTATCAAAGTCTTGTATTATGGAGCTATTATTTTTTAAAGCATTTTTACTTAATTTTTATTTTAGCCAACGTAACATTCAATGCTAGAGTGAAATTTGAAGACAAGACTCGCGATGGTGTTATCTACCGCGAAGTTAAGGATTACAAAGTGACATACGAATACAATGATAGAGTCACTTTCGTCTTCACTAACTTGTTCAAGGGAAATCCCGAAATAAGTGAGTACCTTATGCTTTTTATGTTAATAGTTGTTTGTAAAAATCCAATAATAACTTTAATAATAAAGTGAACTAAGAGCACAGTTAAAAATGCTGACCGGAATAATGATATCCATTCATCCATACGTAGAACACAAAATTGAAACATCTGTTTGTAGTATCAAACATACAGATTTTTACTAAATGTATATGAATATTTACAATACTTTTATCAAAACATCATTTTGTTTAATCTGTCTCCGTAACGACTGGACAAATTTTGTACTGAACTTTTATTCTACTACTGATGTTGTAGGGCTCTATATAAAAAATAGAGTACTTTTATTTGACTTAATATCTATTTCCAAAGTCAATACTATTTCATAATATTTTCCTTATTTCAATTCCAGGTCAAACAGTTTTAGCCTTCTTGAATGAAAACTGGAGGCAGGTGATAGATGAGTTTGGTAAACCGATTATTGAAACCATCATTCGTTTCACGTTCAATGTTATCAAGAAGTTCTTCCGTGCTATTCCCAGAGACGAGTTATATGTTCCTTAATATGTTATAATATTGCTAATAGTCTGTTATTTTGTTCAAGTAGCCATATAATTTATAATAAATAATGTTAGATACAAGACAGAATCGTTTTTATTGACGAGTGTTTATTTATTGGAACTTAATTAGCATTGCGATACACATGACATAAATTTTATAGTTCAACATGTAGTTATTGAATCTTTTTAAGTTTTAAGAACCTTTTTAACCACATATATAATAAAAATTTTATTAATAGAAACGACTAGGTATTTTTACGTAAGATTACATATATATATACAAATTCATGTTATTAATGTCATGTGTGAACGTTTGAAATACTCGAAGAAATATTTATTTGAATTATTAATTAGCGGTAGCCTTGAACGATATGAAAGAACCTAAAAATGCTATTGACAGGTGGTCAAACAGGCTAATGCTTTGCTTATTAGATTTCTTTGCGACCTTGAAGATTAACCGTCTACAATTCAATTTTACTCAACTTTATAGAAAACGAATATGTTATTTTAAGCGAGAAATAAAGTAAATTACAATCTTATAATAATTAAGTTATGCTTGAACATATGGTTTTAAATTATATCGTTTTTATACGTAAAGATTTTTACATTTAAAAATACTGTAATTCTATTTTTAGTCAATATTTTTTTAAATAGGAAGACGAAGTAGTTAGTTGTTTTTTACTTTCCATTATTTGTTGAGTACAATGGTATGGGCTTTGGGCAGTGTGCCCGCTTGCTAAAAGCATTTTGTGTTCTGTTTTATTTTTGTTTAAAAGTTTAAACTTGAAAAATCTTAAGAAAACTCAATTGCATAGTGTGCATAACAAAATTAAATGTATATAATGAACAATTAAATTATAGCGCAAGGATATAAATGAATAGTCATATACCTAATTTGAGGCTTTAAAATTATTACTAGCAACAAATGATTGTTTATACCTAAATACATACACGTGTATGCGTCTACGAATAATTAAAAAATAAAAATGTAAAAGTCTACCTGCAGAAATGAATAAGGAAATGTGGATTTCCCAACAACGATGTCCTTCACATGACCTGGGAAAAAAACCGAATTTTTGATAGTGTGAAGATTTGAAAAAAATGTGTTTTGTTATACTTCAGGAATTCGATGTTCAAAACGAAATGGTTACCAGAAGTTTCGAAAAGTGATGGTTTTGTAGCTTTAACTTTCCGAATTTTTACTTTATCGCCTTATATATAAAAATATTTATTATAATATAATTATCGAAATATTTTTATTTATTATTTTTAATAAAAACACATATCAAAATTTATAAAATAACTAATTTTCGAAACTTCCGGTTAACCTTCGAGGCAAAAGTGTCAAATAACTGGACTACTATTTATTAATTTACGCCAAAAAAAAAATATTAATGATAAACACTTACCAACCGGGTAGTCAGATAAATATATTACTGAAAAAAACTTAGTCATAAATGTGAAAGGATAAAACCCCTCATCTAACTTGAATTTTGGTATTAAATAGCTTTGCTTTTGCGGCAGGCTACTGAACTTTATGTTGTTTCGGTCCTTTGTTATTTCTACGTAAAAATCGTCTTTTCCAGTGTCCTTAACGTAATTTATAGTATTTTCTGTTACGACTTCCAGCGTTATGTTAATTGGTTCTGTAAATTCTTTCAAGATGTTCTTTGTGATTGGTATAAACGGCACTATATCTTTTGTACTTAATGAGATGTCCGATTCTGTTTCTGTTAGCCAAGATGAAGTGGTTTTTGTTGAAAGCATAGGTTCTTCACTTTTTGCGGTTCTAAATATATTATATTTGCCTAGCCACGCACTCAATGAAGATGCATTGTTCATATTTAAAGAATTTCTTTTATTTAAAACATTTCCGTCTTCTTTAATATTTTCGATTTCTATATTCTTGGGATTTTCAATGTCTTTATATAAATTTGCGTCAGTATTTGGACTATCTTTACCTTTGTCTTTATAATCTCTATATGTATTTTCAAAACAATTGTCCCAAACTAAATTCAAATGTTTCTTTGAATTATAATTTTCATACTCTTCTAACCCACTTTTCTTGCTATCTTGAAAATTTTCATCGGATGAAGCTAATTCGCTGTTTCCTCCGTCTCCATCGTTGCTCATTTTTTTACCGACATTCGTTTCCCCAATCGGATAAAGTGTTGAGATTGCTCGGAAATTTTCTTCTTGTACATCAAGAGAGTTACTTGGTACGTTGGCATCGAAGACATTCAGATTGCTTCCGGCAGAGACCACGGGCGTCACTTCCGATGTCGATCGGATTTGTCGGATTTGCAAGGCAAAAACTGTAGCAAAGGCACTCGGCTCTAACGTCTTTACTTTACTCGGCAAGTCACAGTCTGTTCGTGATATAACAAGATTTGCTTGTAAGATTATTAAAAAGACTGGCATCACTGTCATTTTTTTAGTTCTAATTGATTATACTTCTACTTTTTTCCGTTCACGTCGTATAATTGATAATATCGACGGAGCACTGCGGTGCGGGGCATTGACAGAGGATTTGTAGCACTTAGCAGTCTGCCGTACTCCACTTACTGGATTATGAGAAATGTAATCAAATACAAACTATTTTGCTAAAATAATAAATAGATAGTAAATTACAACAAAAGACAAGTTTAATTTAATAAAAGTATGTAAGAAGGTTAAATTACCTAAAAATATTAGACAAAAAAAAAATGACCTGTAATTCCCTAATATAACATAAAAACTGTAAGGCGAGTTAGTATTAAAAATACTTATGACTTGCCTCGGCTTTTTCTGGGCTAAATAAAATTATAAAAAGGCAATGCTTGGATTTGCGCTCAACAGCATACATTCCCACACATGTGAACAAAAGTAAGTTCGACTTAACTGCTAACCCTCTACGTGGTATGGTTTGGGTAGCGTTAAATCAGACGGTTTTTTAATTATCGGATACCTACATTCAAAAAAGTATTTTTTTTATTAAAAAAAAAGTTTGTGATAACTTTACTTTTGCGCTTTTGCTTGCCTTATGCGATTACAAGCAACATTAATATAGCAGCAGTTTTGTGATGAACCGTAAAAATACTTAAAATATTAAGAGTAGTAAGCAAATACTTTACGTAATCAGGATTTTTTTAAAATAAATTTCTAATTCACCATTAAGATTACATTAAAGGATTAAAGGATAGATTTTATTAAAATAATCATAAGTTAGTTTTACTTTTTGTAACAATGACAAAAGTCCAGTTAACAACTCGTTATAAGAAAATATTATTCTAGTAGTTTAGTCAACGTGTCTTCACTTTTCTATCAAATACGGATCGAATTCTATACGTTACACGTACGTTACGTCTTTGAATAATTCATTGCACTATACAGACGCGACGTCGTATTGAAATTTATTCGTACAAAACGCTACATTTCGTCAATTTACATTTCAATATCACGTTTATTTTGCTTCAGTTTGTATACTCCTGAGATAGTTTTATTACATGCTTAAAATACAAATGTGGCAAAAGTTTTCTGATTTTTTATGTATGAGAAAAAATCTGAACATTTATTTTTTTTTTATTTAATACGTATAGTATACTATTTATTTACTTACAATATGCGTAGATGTTTTACGCATTGTGTTCATGTGACAGTAATTTAAATATCGTAAACATAGCGCTTTAGGTCACAATTCCAAAGCATTCTCAATCCGAAAAACAGCACAAGAATCTCTTAAATGTTCAGAGAAATGCCGACCATAACTTCAAAGATATAAATAGGTTTAATGGCCCCTTTCCTGTGGCAACGAAACGAGGGCACGTGACCGCCACGGTATGTATGTGTGTTAAGTCAACATTCAGCTTTTCTTACGGCGAGATTTTCTGAGATTTTTTTTGAGGTAAATTGACTAGTTGCAAACTTACAAGTTGAAGAGAAACAGGTCAGCAGGCCTCGGCATGTCATGTTCATGTGTCACCAGGGTCATTCAAGACAAACTTTTGCATTAAATTAAAACAACTATGGATGCATCGTAAATAGTATTTATATTTAATGCTAAGTGAATTAAATCGGTCAGGTCACACGACACGCACCTGGTAAGAGGGTTAGAGGGTTACAGCTAATATTTCTTTACAGTTACACAATTTGAAAAGATGTATCAATGTTTCACTCACGCATTAATATTATGATTAGTTCAAATATTAAAAGCGTTAAAAACAAAATTTATTACTTTTACAATTCAATATTAGTTATTTGCAATGCAGAAAAACAGACAAGTATGCTTTTAAATATTTAGTACAAATTAGTGTTGATTAAAATGATCTTTCGATGAGTTAAAAGCAAAAAACGATTCATTTTTTTTTAATTAATCTTAGCTGTTTTTGTTAATATCTGCATTTTTAAAAGCAATATGCATTCGGAGACATTTCATAAGCACATACATATTTTAAAATAAAATTCGTCACGTTCTTAATTTATGCAAGAAGGTTGTTTTAAAATCCCGCCCTGTTGGCACATATTTCTATCAATTACCGTGACAACTAGGGCGTGACACCTATCTCACGCTAGCCGAAGTCTACCTAATGCATGCTCTACATGGAACGACCAACTGATTAAAATGTAAAACAAAAACTTTCAACTTTGCGTTCCTATGTTCCAGTTTGAAAATTTTACATTATTTTGAATTGTTTTTCTTATACGTAACGTAACACAGCCTGTACATATCCCACTGCTGGGCATAGGCCTCTTCTCCTATTAGGGATAAGGTATTCTTATATTTAACAATATTAGTGTATTATGTATTTATGCGGGCTTTTGAGTCAATTTAAAATTTAAAACTCATTATGACTACTTGCTTAAAGACATAGTATTGTCTAATGTAGTATTATCGTGACAAACAAATGTGATCCTGATACTTGGAACGGCTAATCATAACTTACATTTTGTGCCTTATCTTACAGTGGTCTTGAATGTTAGAAAGTTCCCTTATACGAAACCAATCCTGGATTCGGAATCAGGTGGTACTTATCGGAATACATATATCAATTTATATATAATAAGTAAAAGTGTGTCTAATATTAATTACGAGATTCGAACTCTTGTAAAGTATGAGTACAATCGTTTCCTTAAAGATAGTTACAATTTGTCAGACAAGCAGACAGACTTTTAATACTATTAATTAGTATTATTTAAACTTTCTTTAAAATCAGGGCCAAAAAATATTACATATTTATTAGAACATTTTATGCAATCAATATAAATGTACGTTAAGAGTTGCCTAAATTAGTTTTAACGCTTGAGCAATTTCAGATGAGTAGCTAATGAAATCTTACACACCTAGTTTAGGGTTACCAAGAGAAAGAATTTGAACCGCGTTAAAATCACTGAGTGGTGTGGATTAGGGAAACCTTATTTCTGTTACTTACACAGTCCTAAATATTACGAATGATACGTTACAAAGCCTTACAAGTAAAATCTCTAAGATATATTAGTATTAAGCTTCGGAGACAACCCTTGACTGGGTGCTCTTAGGAATGACCGAAGATTTATAGGCAATTTCCTCTAATATCTCAGCTTTAACTTAGTTTCAAAGACTTCATTTTGAGTGTAGAGCAACTTTATTAATTTCAAGATGAAACTTTTAATGTAATATCTCCAATAGGTAAAAATGAGGAAATTGACGATTTTCCGTTGATAGATAACTAAAATCTTATGAAAAGCCTCTTTAACATTATGAGGTAGACATGCTTATAGGTATGCTTATTATGTGTTTAGCCAATACATTGTGACAGTCGTGGCAAACAAAAAGTTGACAAAGTTTATGTATAATTGATTGATTGAACAATTATAATGAATTATGCTTCGCGTTGAAAGATTACTTTTCATAAATAAATTTAATTTAACATAATAATAAATCTCGCAACGCTAACAGTAATAAACATTAACATTATAATATATAAATACATCTTATTAAAATTTTATAAAAATACTTTTTCGATTAGAATTTTTAATTGCCATAACAACTTGAAAAACTTTTTCTAAGCGCGTCTCGTGGGAAAAATACCATTTGATGGATTGAAAGAAGTGGAACAGTTGTTTGATTTTCTTTTTCATTTAATTGGTTTTACGTTCTTCCTTCCTTCTCTTCATTAGAAGTAGCCATAATAATTTTAAATAAAAAATATAATGTCATCGTGATAAAGTTAAATAACAATTTATTAAAAATCATACGACACGACGTTACATCGTCAGTGTAAGATATAAAAATAATATAACTTATCTAATATTTGTAAGGAATCTTGAGACATCCCGAGGCAATTGATAGCGGGGTAGGTCGAAATGCACGCGAAACACAATTAGGAAGTCAAACACTAAGGCAGTAAGGCTGATGGTGGTACAAACTCGATTTAATTACAGTTTCGTAGCACTTAAGTTCCATCGAAGTGCTCTTACCAGATATTGGGCTTTTACTACCTAATCTTGAGTTTTATTGATTTACTTTTTAAGATTTTTAAGGTGCGTTTTCTCTTGAATAATATTTGCCAAACAAATAATATAATGTTAAGAAAGAAATGGTTTGTTTAAAAATACATTTGATACAGATAATTTATATGAATTTCATAATTTGTAAGTTTTGTGACACATGTAATTTGTGTATTGTGTATGTGTAGAATTAAAAGTAAATTTCCGAATAAAAAAAACCTAGGTTTTCAAAAAAAAATATTTTCTTAAGTTTACCAGTAAATAATATAAATATTTTAACACTTTTTTTATTTAATGTATTAATTAATTATTATTCAATGGAAGGTACAAAACCAATAATTTATAAATGATTCCTTACCAAAGTCTCAACAAAAGTATTTAGGTGCTTTAAAATTTACAAAACTTGTATCATAAATAAATTACCGATGATATATTACTGACTTCAGAATTACCCACTTAAATTGTTATTTGTAAAATAAATTAATTAAAAGATGTTCAAAAGTACATGAAAAGTTATTATTTGGTCCCGATGTCTAAATATATAATAAGTTGAAATTGAGTAAAGATTTCATTAATGTTGAACGTTACTAATGTGACCATTATTTGTTATAGTCATAATCGGACACTCAAAAATTCTGTCAGATTGAATTTTTCGTTTACGGTACTAAAAAGGTCATTGGCTACTATAGCCTATATTTCTGCTTGCTTGGTGGAATTGCTAAAAAATGCCATAGTTCTGAGTTTTTACTGGGCATATGATGTTTAACTATGTCATAACTTAGTTTTCCTTCGAAAACGGGACACTTTTGCGTACTGGAGTTTTGCATCTTCGGGGACACTGGAACACTAGTTTAAAAAACGAGACAGTCCCGTTCAAAGCGGGACGTCTGGTCACGTTAGATATTACAGGGACTTATAAAGACGACCTTAGTCATTTTATCCACAACATTGTTATAGATGTATTTAATATTTTAAACTGTGTACTGAAAGTTGGGTGCTAAACAAATATGTGGTAACGATTAGATTTTCTTCTCCTAGCATTTTCCCAGACTTAGCCAGGGTCTGCTTCAGTCTAGTCTAGAATAGCCGCCCCTAACCTGAATCGAATCTGCGATTACCAGGGTTAATAGCGCATTCAGCACAACTACACCAGAGAGGTCGTATACCTAAATACTAAAAATATATACAATTTACGCAAAAAACGATAGCAAAAACGAGAGAAATGTAAAGAAAATAAAATGAAATAAAATATCATCATTATCTGTAAAAGCTTTTTACCGTTGAAAGAGAGAAAGATTGGTTCACGTATACGTCATTAAGAGTCGACGTTGATAGAATGCGAATATCCCATGTCCCCGCCAGCGATATCTGTACTTGTCTATCTTGTATGAATCGTGGACATTATTTTATCGACAGGACACAGCGCCCTATTGTGGAATAAAAAAACATTTACTTCTGATAAAAAATAGTGATATTATTTCAGAATCAAAACGTAGTATTGTTTTCCTTAAAATTAACCTTAAAAAATTTATAAAGCAAAATATTCAGTAGTATGATTAGCTATAGGTACTTGTGTTAAGATATTCTACGATAATATCCTTCCAAATTATTGAAGCAAAGTGGGATGTTAACTAATTTGCTAATATAAATTTATTATTTTATTTTAATTTATAAGGACAAAATAAACGTTTAAGCTCTTATAATGAACATGGATTTAATTTTTGCTCTAATGCTCTTCAATATATTTATACAATAGGCATAACTGCTCAAATCACAATTAAATTAATACGCACATTTAACATGATTTCAATAATTTTCCGCATTTTTTTCTTTGCAATTATTCTTGGAAACGTTTTTGCTCACGAATTTTGCTGCTTTATATTCTAGCAAAACGGTTTTATTTTACTCGAAGTTAACGCAACATATTGTTTTAATTATATTAAAATGTATCTCGTATTACCTTCATTATGCCATCACATTAAAAAAAAAACTTATAGTACGGGAGCCCATGCGGGGATTTCTGCAGTTACTCGAGCGCGTCAGAAAATCATATGAGGAAAAAGCTTGCACCCTATAATGTACCCCTATCATATATGAAAACTTAATATTGGTGGGTTTGCTTCAAACTGTTAAATTAAGGAAATTCCTCCGTGTAGTTGTCAGATTATGGGTCGGGATGACAAAGATAACCAGATGAATCCTCTGAATCATACATAATCTGACGCGCTGGAGTATTTTAAGGTATTTCAAAGAGACGACAACTTTTTTCATTTTCAAACATCAGCCATGACTTATGGTCGCTTTCAAATCGTCAGCATTTTGAGAAGGAATTATTAGAAGCTTCACTTAACATCCCCTATCAATATCTGACGCGCTTAAGTATTTCTGTGTGATAGTTTCTTCTTTTTCCATTTTCGAAAACCTGTACAAGCTTAGCAACCATACAAACATTTTTCCTTTTTAGCGTCTAATCTTCAAAATACAATAGGTCCTCACGACGCTCTAGTAACTGAAAATTTAGCATCTCGGGCTCCCCTACCATTATATTAGTCAACATCATTAGAATTAAAAAGTCTAGAGGTAGTTTAACGAAGCATCCCTTTCCATAAAACAAAAACAACAATAAAAGTTAGTAATTAGTATTGAGGCTACAACGAATATTATAAATAATTGCGAGGGCTATTATAGATTTTCACTGCTGTTCTCGGTTCCAAAACCTATTTATTATTTTAAAGAAAGTCAGCCATATCAACTGACACAATCAAAATCTTTGTTTAAAATCTATTATAAGTTTTTAAGGTACTCATTTCATATTATATCGCGTGTTTTGCTTATTTTGTAAAATCCAGTAGACGATTGGTGTAAGACAGACGTCAGACTGATATTCAATTACTGGTTATGATATATCTATCAATCGGATATCAGTTTCATCCTAATAAAATTATGGAAGAAACAAAATGAATGTGTAACATACATATGTATATACCTACTTATTATATACGCGTTTTCCCTCGATACAGTAATCATTGCTCAGCCCTAATCAGGTGATTAGTTTTAGTAATCCCAGTTACACTTTGGTCATTAGGCGGCATCAAGGGATATACTTGAAGATTTTGCTTTAATCGCCTTATAAATGTAGCTACAAATAAGAAGTTATGGCAGTATGGTATTACAATATATTAATAAAATTAAAAAAAATAAGCAGATTGAGTTGAATCAATAATACCGATTATTTTCTGTAGTCATAGTCATTTTAAGTACGGCAGCAACGATTTTGAGAGCATATCTTCTGATCAGGCGAGCTTGAAATTTTGGAGAGGGTCTATCTGAATTTTTACTTTACCACCAAAGATTCTTGACTTGACACGTATGGTTTGGCGGGGGGGAGTAACAGGGGATATGACTCCCTGTCCGCGCCGGCTTCTCACAGTACTCGTTTTAAGTTATAAATTACTTTAAAGGTAGATATATATATAAAGAGAAGCACGTTTGCTCTATAATTACTAATATTATTATGTGGTATGGGCCTTTGTGATTAGGAGCATAATTATCTCATTATCTTGTCAAACGATTAATTATTAATGTCTGCGCAGACCAAGAACTTTTGTTCAAAAATATTTAAAACTATGACATTTATGGGTATTTAATTTAATATTTTATTTCGTGACACACAATACTCACATATGTAAACAATTTATTTCTAAAAAGTCTCGCGAAATAGTCTCTCGTTACTTTAATGGAAAAAAATTGAACTAGAGTAAAAGTGGACTCGTATGAACTCGAGTGACTGAGTGGACTCGAGTGACGAGTGACTTGGGTGACCGAGTGGACTTGAGTGACCGAGTGGACTCGAGTAGCTCGAGTGAACAAGTGGACTCAAATCACTTGGTGACTCGAGTGAACAAGTGGACTCAAATCACTTGGTGACTCGAGTTGAATTTTAGTTATGTCTTAAAATAAATCGAGTAACTCGAGTCAAAAAATCCTACTGGAGTCGCATCAGTAGTGTCTCGTGTGTGTTATGTCTAGGTCATTGCGCCCTACTAAAACAATTTTTAAATGATGCAATCCATAGCATAATTAGAGCTTAACAAGTAATCTAAATGCGCACGCATTGTGTAAGTATTTGATTAGAATAAATATGCATATTATTACATATTAAATATTTTAAAGAAATTGTATCAGGTTTGCGTGTTGTTATGAGAATACTAATTTTGTTTTATTTATATAAATATTCGGATTTTGTTTTTAAATAAGAAAAAAATATAATTTTATCAGTCTAAAGTTGATTACGTTATAAAATAATGTTAGGACAAAACAGATAAATCAATAAATAAAATGAAATATTGTAGTGTGACTTTATATTTTACTAGCATATGTGGTCGTTCTAAGTAATCGACTATAAACAGAGCCTTTTAATCATAGCATTAATTTTTTTTGTGATTTTAATCTGACAACATAACAACTGTCAGTATTATGACTGATAATATTATAATTAGGAATATAGCAGTACATAAGTATTGATGTAGCAGTATCGTCGAGTAAGTTTTATTATTTTCAATGATTTAACTAAAAGGTTAAATCATTGAACAAGCTTATTCTTATTCTTAACAATTTAAATTGTGGATACGTCTAGCTCAGGTCCTCGATACATATTTAAGAGATACGATTTCAGTGCTTTTTTATTTGTTTTGCACAATTGAAGCTAAATTTATATAGATTTTTGCATCTAAGATATCATTTAACGTTGGTTTCAATTAGGTTTCAACACAAGGTCATATTGGCTTAATGTTCTATAATCATAAGCTACTTTGATAAGCGTAATGGAGCTTGTAAGCCAATTTAACAATTATGTATTACATTGACCTCAGAATTTTTCTTTGCCTATACCTACTTTGTCAAGTATTTATGTTAACAAGGAAACTGATATATAATGACTAAATATGCAAATTAAAAAATGTACAGTATCTTTAGTAAAGATGTAGGTAACATATCCTTATAATATAATACTTGCTGTACTTAAAATATACAAGGTTTTATAAAAATTAACCCTTATGGTTTCTGAGATTAATATTTTCAAACAAACAAACAAACTTTAAAACTCTTTTTCACATGCATTTTATTACTTGCTATAATAACATAAAATAATATTATAAGGAACGAAATCTAGTAGTATTTTAATTTTATTCGATCGTGAATTAAATAAGAAGTGAGGCGATACGATTATAAGGGGTCTGCGCTTATATCTCGGTCAAGGCTCTCAAGCGAGAAATAAAATTTTAATTCTAAAAGTCTGAATAAGATAGGAAACTTGATTTTGAATGGATTTACAAGTTAAAAGTTATAATAATTTAAAATACATTAAGACTTAAATTCATTTGTTCTACGATTTAAAAAGTAAACTAAGCTATTAATATAATAAATGGAAAGTATAGTGCATATTAAAAAAAAAAACGAAAAAGTGCCTTTAAGCTTACAATGCTGTAAAAAGTGGAGCAAAACGAACTATAGACGAGCTGAACTACGTAATGTGAACTATACCTACTAATGATATTAGAAAATTAGTTCATTCAGTTCAAGGTTATAATTGTGTGACTTGTCTTGCCTAGTGATAACTAATCAAGTTAAAAGTTTTTGCTGTGATGGGGCTTAGGGTGCTAATGTAATAATCGAATTTATCACGCCAACTTTCCACGCCGCAATTTTTCCGCCGACCTACTTTTCATGAAAAACAAACAGAGAATTAGGATAAGTTTCACTGATAGACACACTTATTATTCTCGCTTCCTTAATTTTTATATGGTACCTACGCTATGGAGCTAGAACGTTATAGTTACATTTTGTAAGAAATTATGTCATGTTTATTTATAAAGCAAGAGACATGGCACTTAAAATTCATGCCATTGAGAATCCTGCGAGGAGCATGGTCTTATTTTGTATACAGTCAAGTGTACTCTGCATTAGCAATGTCTACACACGCACCACTTGGTAGAAATTGCTCAACAATAGTATGCTGTTGTACTTTTAGAAGTGTTTATACACTCAACGTACTTTCGGCACGAGTATGCTTGGATTCTGTACTCGTATTATGTATGCATTCATGTGTGGAACAGGAATATCTTATTCCGACGACATCATTGCCCGACCATGACTAGATCTCACGATGCCAATCCTACCTACACTACCTACCTACACTTAATAGAGGTAACTCAAGTAGGAAAAAGAAGAAAATAATTATCAAAATTAACAGAATAGACGAAAGTACGTAGTTATATTAAATAAATAATTACATGTCTAATTAATTATTTCATGGTAAGATATATTTTCATGTTATATCAAATAGAAAGTCTATATCTAAATTCATGTAACAAAACATATTTTTGACCAACTTTTGAAGGTAAATAAATAACACACTTTTGCCGAAAATGTACTAAGTATGAAAACCTAATGCAGAGGTGCATTTAGATTGCGTATACGTCACGCCTGCAGCATTTTGAGGTCGTCAGCCGACAGTTGTGTGCTGTTACTCATGAAGGTTGATAAACAAGTGTGATGTTTTTGCAATTTTTTACTATTGCAATCAAACCAAGGATGATGACTACATTGTATCAAAATATGTTTTTGTGAAAAAATGCTATTTTTGTATAAGGGATTTTACGGATATATTATATCAATTCAGATACGTAATTACCTTTTTATAAATCAATTTCGAAATCTCCACACAACGGCACACAAAAATAAATTTAGACTTAGGTGTAGGGCACGGGTTTACCACTTTAAGAACGTTATTATGTAAAGAAAATATACGTAAAATTCTGTATTGCGTTATGTAAATTTCGTTTAGGCTTTTCCTACTATATAATAAGAACGCTATCTCTACGTGATTTTCCCCGAAGAAGCCCGATAAGCGAGCATCGTCGCCAACGCTGTATTGTATAATAAAATTCAATCGCCTTTCCGTTCACGTTACTTACTTAAGCAACACTTTAGCATATTATAAGTATTGAACAGTATTATTTTTTTCACAATTATTGTGACAATTTTTTTATCTATAATGCAAATATTAATAATATTTTACATATGTTAAAAATATATTATGCCATTTAAAGTGTGGGTGAAATATATTTATCATGCATAAATAAATATAAGTGTTTTATTTTTAAGTATTGGGGCATTTAAAATTTCAACATCATATTAGAATATATGCAGCTTTTAATCGTCAAAATAAGTTTTATTTAAAGTGTAAAGAATTCGGCTCTGATAGATCTAGTGTCGAAATTAATTAAGTTCTTTTAATTTAAATTACGCTTTGTGCGCTGCTATACCTTCTCAGATCTTTTGTACGGCATGGAAGCGTACTCACTAACAAACAAAGCGTAATGCTCACTAATTTAATGTGCTAAAAAGTGGAAGACTTCGAAATGTGGGTACATAGAAGTATGTTGAGATAAAATTCGCAACGATACAGTTTTTCAGCTCTATGGTAAACAACTGGAATTAATTACGACCAACGAAAAGGAAAAGCTTGAATATTTGGGCCACATAACGAGTCACACATAATACAAACCGCTGCAGTTAATTTTTCAAAACAAGATATAAAGAAACATTGTAGGCTAAAGAATAATGCATTGGCTAGAAAATTTACATCTATGTTAAGAAAAAACTGTTGCTGTTGTGTCCAATATTTATTCATATCAACTTTATTTCATTGACATCTTGATTGTAGATTATTTCTGATATCTTATAGCCTGTGACTGTCCTTCGCAACTTCTCCATCATACGTGAAATTGACGAAATACACTGTGCTCGTACAGCACAACTACCATTAAAAATAAGAATTGAACTAGCCTATGACTCCGTGCAAGTATACAAAGGTCTCCATTTCTGGCTCCGTCGTGTAGTAAAATGTTGCATTTAAATATAATATAAAATGAAAATAAATTTCCTGAACAAACAAGTAAGAACTATTTCCTTGTAAATGCAAAGAAAATCCTCAAGTTTTCAGTCTCCGGGCCATTGGACAATAAGCTCGGGTTTGGTTAGTTGAAGAAGTTCATTCAAGTTGCTGCGGCTACAAGTCGCTGGCTTCCGAATGAGCCGCGACTTGTTCAGGCTTTGACCTAACCGACTGTGTAAAAATCTTACAATTGAATATACACAACTATTTATAATACAATATAAATTCGTCGTACATTTATTACTTTATATAAATAATTACTTATCGTTATGAATTTCAAATAAAAAAATAACTTGTCGATACATTGCATAAGTTTTCTTCAACCGTTTTCTTCTTTTTTCTTTTCTAATTACTTGGAGATTATGAAATGAACGCATATCTATACAAATATTATAAATAAGAAATATTTGATTTTGTTTTTGTGAAATGAGTACCCGATACTACTTGACCAGCTTAACGGCTAGAGTACAGCGACGCGACTGTTCGGCGGAAGGTGCGAGTTCGAAGCCCTCTGTGTCGCGAAATTTTTGATTTGATGTTAAAGTTTAATACTTGACTGGTTTGAAAAATTATTTCACTGTTAGAAAGCTTCATTATCCCGTTGAACATAGAGCCTATGTTCGATATCGATATAGCGAAGCGAATCATTTATAAAATTTTCATAAAAGTTAAGAATACTCATGCGAAGCCGGTACGTTCTGCTAGTATATTAAACCTACTACTGTTTCTGCCCCTGTAGCACCTGAAAATCGAAATTTCTAAAACGTTTAATATCACAAATTTAGATTGCTTTGTAAATGAAATAACTTAATAAAAACACATTTGCACGCTTACGTCTCAGAGATTACTCCGTAAGCTGAGATTTCGTTAGAGAAGTTCATTTTAGTCATTACAACAGTAAGTTGTTAACTCAGAATGAGTTAGACCCTAATCTAAATCTTTAAGAAGATTTATTGCATTCTTACGAAAATAAAAAGACTTTTTTTTCTGCTTAAGCTGCTCTTCTTGTCTGTATCTTTAAAATATTTATTTCAAATGACGGATTGCAAAAAATCTAACTTTGGGCAACAAAAGCAAAAGAGTATGTCACGGTATACATTGGTATACGTTGGTAACTTGGCACATATTATAGGTATCAATAGAAACAAATAGAAACTGAAATAAACAAGTCGATTAAATTGTAGGCTATAAAGTCTGAATAACTCTTCTCTTTATTTATCATTTATGTAACTATTCATCTGGAAATCAGACAAATGTATTGTAATTCCTCCGGAAATTAATATTATAGTTGATAAATAAGTTTTATTTTTCACATTTATATCTGAAAGAGACCATGAAAGTCTTATACATATGTACAAATATTATGTATGAAGACAATTGAAGAAAATAAAAAAAAAATAATAATAAATATACGTAAATATGTAATTCTCTACTAACACTAGTCTTAAGAGCATTGTTACTAACACTATATGGGCATAGCCTGAAATAAAT
>DVVJ01000059.1:0-22846 GCA_018234505.1 Junonia neildi neildi
GGACATTGTACTGGCTCAGTACAAAAAAGAGGCTACTCTTACAAACTCTTTTTCAAGTCATGTCCTACCCAACACTAGATGCATGCGTCTTTTATAAGGGGATTGGGATGCTGTCGGGCTCCCTCGAAGTACTTTGTTAAGAGTATTTTGGGGTGAATTGTGAATTCATTTACAATGTACTCACACTACTTATACATTTTGGTTAACAAAACGATAGCGCGATTTAACGGACAATCAACGCCATCTCTTGTCGAAAACATAAACTATGTAGAACATATACATAGTATGTATTGTATGAAAGTACTACTGTGACATTAACAGTAAGAAAAGAAAAGTAAGTCTCTAAATATCTCACTGGGCATAGGTATCTTTTCCTATTAAGGGAAAGGTTAAGGAGCTTAATCCACCATGCTGCTCCACTGTGGATTGGTGGATAGCTATACATGTGCCAGAATTTCTTCCGGCACATGCAGGTTTCCTCACTATGTTTTCCATCACCATTAATTATACGGTACTGTATTATATTATTTATTAACCAACTAAAGCCACTAATAAAGAACTGAATTAAATATTATACTAACTGCGCCTCGCGGTTTTGCCTACGTAAAATTTCGACACTTGCAAAATTGGTTGACTTTTATATTTAATGCCGATGGTATGAGTCTTAACGCACTGTTTTATAACCCATAAATTTCTCATAACATAAAATAAGAAAAACTTCTCAATTCAATGGCGTGTGTAAACATTTTGTCACGTGAGACATGTAATGTATTTCGATCGTTTTATCTGGAACGTTTTTGTGGTTGCACAGTCAAAGAGAAACCTTATAGTTTGTTATAGGTCCGTCTGTCTTTGCTTCTATCCGTTTATTATTGGTACGAGTACCTACGTTCTATCTGGCACGAGTATTAATAACACCAAACAAATGATATAACCTAACAAATCACTTAGGTGATGCTATTAATTGCATAAATGTAACCGGTAGTTGGTAAATAGGTATAAGTTTATAACTTTTGTAAATAGACGGTAGTAAATTATTATAGTAAATACGAAATACTGTAGGGTTTAGTAGTTGCTACTTGCCATCGAAATGTTGCGCGACATAAGACACATGTTTAGCAGCTTTTCACTTTTACAGATGGCGTTGAAAACTTTTGTCAGTATTCAGAATTTATTTACTACTTCTTTGCTGTTAAGTGTAAAAGTTTGACTTGTTTCCAAATCATCATTTCTTATGTGCAGGCACTTGTTTAAGGTCGGACATGAAAAATCTCGCTCATTTGCTGGCTGTCCCTATCAGCGAGTACGTGGTGACGTTCATCTCTCTAGTAGCCGCGGCCACACTGCTCTCGAGGACGACAGGTGGGTCAGAACTTATAATATCACCTTTGGTATTTATCATCAAATTAAAAAGCCCATTTAACTCTATTATATATAATATAGCAGACCCGACAGACATTATCCTGTTAAGTACCAGGTCGGATCCATACCATTCGGAGACCCACGCAAATGTACTCATTTCATCTAAATCGGTTCAGTCGTTTAGCCGTTAGATGACAAACATTTATAGAGAATAATTTTACATATAAAGATTATAAAAGTTGTCTAAAATTCAATAAAAGAAAAAATACACTGTTAATGCGAAAATAAATTGTCTCATTGGTAAACATAAGTATCTCATATGTAGCGTAAGCTAAATTAACCAGAAATATTTCGTAAAAATATCGTCATCGTATCTTCAAGTTTATTTACGATTACGTTTCAAAATAATTCTTACTATTTTTTACTGGCAGAAGGGCGCTCCGCCCGTAGGTGGTCGGCGGGAGAACGCGGGCGCAGGGCGTACTGCCGCACGCGCTTTCCCTACCACACACACCCGCCCATTCACTGTTAGCAGGTACATACTTGTTAAAAATGATTATTAATCTATGTATTCTATACAAATTAAAGAAAGCTCATTATATCAGAGTCAAGAAATACTCTATTGATTTACTAAACGATACCTAATTTCTTCAATATAACTTTCAGTAGGCAGTTTACTCGGGGGGAGTTCGATAGACAATGTCCGAGGACTTGGACTCGATCAGCGAGGAAGAACAAAGCTTGTTCCGACCCTTCACCCGAGAGTCATTGGCCGCTATCGAGGCCCGCATAGCTGAAGAGCATGCCAAGCAAAAGGAACTCGAGAAAAAACGAGCGGAAGGCGAGGTGAGTGACAACTCTTACCCGTCTTCTGTGTGCTCTGTGTCACAAGTGTTAAGTGCTGGCCCAACGATCACTATACAATCAATGGTATATACGAATTACTAGGTTTCAATGACGACTATAAAACAAGCATTATATTCAATGTTTCACACAATGAATTGTAAAACGTGAATTTATAACCAATTAACTAATTACAAAAGAGCGTTCCATCAAATAATAGCTCTGACGGATAATTTTTATTTAAACCATTCCAGACCGATTTGGGGCGGACGAAAAAGAAAAAAGAAGTAAGATTGCTTGCTTGCCCCTTTTACCTTTTTAAGGCTCGTTTTTAGAAAGATTATTTAGCAAGTTATCGCTGGTTCAAAATTCACTTTGTTACGAACATCACATACTTCGACTAACATTGGCGTGACGGCAGTCAAAGTGCGATAACTTGCATTGCATTCTAATTTATTATTGATCGCATTTTTGAACACATCGCTTTGTCAATAACAAATAAATGTTTCAAAACAACCCGAAGCTTAGCTGTTTGAATCATTTAGCCAATTATTAATGATAAATGTTTCGTAGAGAAAAAAGTGAAAGCTTATCATGTTTATTTGCATTTTCAATCAATAAAGGTATTTTCACCATTCAATTAATATGAAGATACCAAAATAAAAATGCAGAATAACCGAAGTCCTTACAAGCAATAAGCAATTTCCCTATTCGTAATTGTCTCCAAATGTTCCTGGTTAGACATAGTGAAATGTATAGATAACCTTGTACAATATGAAAAATGAGCCTAGTGTCTTATTGTCTACCTCCTCACACCCAGATCTAATGAACACGTCACTTGTTCCCGAAGTACTAACCTTCTCTTCTAACAACAACTACATATACCCTAAAATGAATTAATATGTAATTAGCTCTAATGATTAGCAAATGGACTACACTGGCACATAACATAATACCATTATCATGCATTGCACACGATTGGCTCATGTCTGCAAAATCATCGGCTGCTGTCATTAGGTCTAGCATGGTGTTACCACCTAGCTAGTTTAGCGCAAACATGTGAACGATCCCCTATTTTGGTACCCATTATTCTTAATATATTAATAACTGTAAACTTAATGAATAATTTACAAAATAACGGTAATTTTATTTACATCTTATATCTTTTGTTTCTCCACCAACTCTGAAAATATCTGTTAAGTATTAAAGTCGATATCGATACATTAGAGCAAAAATACTCGCAACAACGTTATTCACCCAAACTTTCCTGTACTTTAAAAATCATATCATTATTTAAATGAAACATTAAATTGTATCTTTCAAACCGGTAACACAATAGAGGGAAACGTTCTGCAATTGCTTCTAGTTTTGCCAAAATCGCATCATGGTTACACAGACAGCAGCAGCACAAAGAGCAATAAGCTTTGAACGCGCTCACGAGCCCAGCTCAACTACCGTAATAATACTAGTTGCCTTAATTATAAGTGTTATTCTCAGTTTCCAATCAAGAGGTACGACGAATAGAGCCGTAGAGAATAACACCGCTAAGAACCAACAGTATTGTTACACGATGCCTTGATTTAGTAGTGTAATGTGATTATTATATTGCCATTTGAATTATAATAATATACAAAAATATTTAATCTATTAACATTGAACACTCTAAACTAGGTTTAGATATTACAGATTATATGGCAATAAAATGAAATTGCAAGTAAGTATCTCACAAACAAAACAACACAACTGACAATACCATAAAACTAGTAACTTGTTAGAGACACATTTGTGAAAGAAAAACATAGAAAAGATTTATAGAAGTGTACAGCCAATAGTACAATGTATTCTAGGAAGTTGCGGCGATGGTTTCTATTAAAGAGTCCTTGGTGATGAGAAGTGTGTGACATAGGTGCGGTACGACGATGAGGACGAAGATGAGGGTCCGCAGCCGGACGCGACCCTGGAGCAGGGCCTGCCGCTGCCGGTGCGGATGCAGGGCTCCTTCCCTCTTGAACTCGCCTCCACACCACTCGAGGACATCGATCCTTTCTATCATAACCAAACCGTAAGAACTCTCTTCATTATTAAGCTCTTTACTGAAGAAAATCCATGTAGATAAATAAGTCTATATAAAAGTTGGTTCACTTTTTGCAGTAAAATTTTTTAGTTCTGATCTCAATTTGAATACGATATAATAAATTATTTTTGTTTCAGACATTCGTAGTCATAAGCAAGGGTAAAGATATCTTCAGATTTTCGGCGACCAATGCCTTGTGGATACTGGATCCATTCAACCCCATAAGAAGAGTGGCAATATACATATTAGTGCATCCTTTGTTCTCTCTGTTTATTATTACCACAATCCTTGTGAATTGTATACTTATGATAATGCCTACCACGCCAACTGTCGAAAGTACTGAGTAAGTATATCTCAATAATGAATCTAATAGCTAACGTTTCTAAACGATTGAATATATATAAAATTATAAATTTATGTATCATCTAATCATTAGTAGAGTGCACGCTAGTTTCAAAATTATTAGTCTTCCGTTAGTTTTCGAATTGTCTAAATGCCCTATAATTTAGATAATCGGAAGTAAATTTTATATACCTATAATTAGATTATTACGTGCCTAGTTTATATTATCTTTGAGAATATAAATTACTGAGAATATAAATGTCTTTGAAAATAGAATTAGCGTTTATCAAAGCAGTTTACTCTTAGTTGAGCAGAGGATGATTATTGTAAAACAAATTAGTTTATCTATCGTTAATAATAATCAAAACACTCTTTTACCAGAAATAGCGATTCCTTGATTGTTTTTGTTATTGAGAAATAATGGACAAGTACTTCATTATGCATTATGTAATTTTTCATTGCGGACTCCGGTGTGTTATGAAAGTAACGTATTGACGAGCCTGTCAGAGACCGTAGCACAATATTACACTTCATTACCCACGACACAGCGATGCAGCGTTCCTTTACTAATTAGATATCCATCTCTTCTTACAACTCTCTATTTGACACTACCTACTCTTTACCATAAAATTGTAAATACATAGGTATGTATTTCAATTTCATTAGTAATAGGTGTATTTAGTAAATTGTATCGTTACCGCCACTTACCCTTCATGACTTCAAGTTAGATGTTTTATTTAATTTTGAAGACCTAGAATTGTTTTATTATGACAATTTTGTCTACTTTTTGAGCGGCGTTCCACAATGGAGGTGAATTTTTACAGAGTTATCTTTACCGGCATCTACACCTTTGAATCGGCGGTGAAAGTAATGGCCAGGGGTTTCATACTACAGCCATTCACATACCTTAGAGATGCATGGAATTGGCTTGACTTCGTAGTTATAGCTTTAGCGTGAGTAGTAGACAATTTTAATATATTTATGTAGCAAAATGTTACAACCGTTTAATTGTAGATTTTCGTTCTTATATACTTAAATATTTCTTTAATAGTTTTATATAGAGAAATATATATAAATTAGATATTTGTATGTTTAAAGTTATTATATAATGAATCGATACATGGGTAGTGGAAAAAGGCGAGGGAACTGGTGACAAAAGTTCCGTTGATGACAAAATCTTGATACAAGCTAGTAATTAAAGTATTGTGTAGTTAGATATAATTAATCTAGATGTTGTGGTTGTGGGTGTGTGTTGCAGTTATGTGACGATGGGCATAGATCTCGGCAACTTGGCCGCTCTCAGAACATTCAGAGTTCTCCGAGCTTTGAAGACTGTGGCCATCGTACCGGGTAAATTTATATTTGTATAATTTTATACTTAGCAGAGTTTCATTTTATAAAGACCAGTTATATAATTGTTAGAACTTTTAAAGTAGGCAGTAACAAAATGCTTTTAAAAGTAGATGTATAAGTTATCACAATTTACTAGATAAAAAAGAATGGTTTAAATGAAATGAAAAGACAAATGTGAGTAAGTACAATGGTTTGTTCTATTAGCAAATTAAAAGTGACATGCCGCACTGAGTGAATTACATCAATTAGATGTTCAACATTAGAGTGTATTTGAACGATGATGAAATGAATGCGGTCCACAGGCTTGAAGACTATCGTGGGTGCGGTGATAGAGTCGGTGAAAAATCTTCGAGATGTGATAATATTGACGATGTTTTCCTTATCTGTGTTCGCACTAATGGGTCTGCAAATCTATATGGGGGTTTTGACACAGAAATGTATTAAAGTCTTCCCGGAAGATGGTAGTTGGGGTAACCTCACTGACGAGAACTGGGAGAGATTTTGTCAAAATGAAAGTAAGTTGATTCAAATATCATTTATTTTTTAAATGTTTTACTTTTAATCAAAATAAAAATTGTAACCATATTTTAATTGCAATTGTAGCAAATTGGTATGGTGAAGATGGCGATTACCCTCTTTGTGGAAATTCATCAGGAGCTGGGTAAGTTCAGAAAATACAAAAATGATAATATTGCGTCCAAATTTATGACCTCAGTATACATAATTAGAAATGTATGTATATAATTAAAACATAACTAATTAGTACTATTTTTCCAGACAATGTGAACCGGGCTACGTATGTTTACAAGGCTATGGACCAAACCCTAACTACGGCTACACGAGTTTTGATACCTTCGGTTGGGCTTTTCTATCTGCTTTCCGACTTATGACACAGGACTACTGGGAAAATCTTTATCAATTGGTAATATTCTAGCTAAAATAATAATAACAAAAATACATCATTAAAAAATGAAATATAAAAAAAACACACAATATTTACGTTTTAGGTTCTAAGATCAGCGGGTTCGTGGCACGTCTTGTTTTTCGTAGTGATCATCTTCTTGGGCTCATTCTATCTCGTCAACTTGATTTTGGCCATCGTCGCCATGTCTTACGATGAGTTGCAAAAGAAGGCCGAAGAAGAGGAACAAGCCGAAGAAGAGGCCCTTAGGGTATGCTATTGCAGTAACTAAATAACTAATTACAATTATCGAAAAAAATGTTTGTATATTTTATTGAATTTTTTAATTAAAATTAATACTGTTATAGGAAGCGGAACAAAAAGCAGCAGCCAGGGCAGATAAGCAGGAGGCACGAGAGGCTCACGCTCGCGAACAAGCGGCGGCGGCTGAGGCGGCTGCGTACGCTGAAGCACACCCCGCCAAGTCCCCCAGCGACTCCTCCTGTCAGAGCTACGAGCTGTTCGTGAACCAGGAGCGCGGCAACCAGGACGACAATACGCGCGAGCGCATGTCCCTCCGTAGCGACCCCTTCCAGGACTCGGTGAGCACTCAGCCCACGCACAAGCCAACCGCCAACGACTCGCACCATGAACCGGCACGACGCCAGAGGAAGGTCAGCATGGTGAGTAAGCGCGCCTCTCACGCCTCCATCACGCTGCCAATGGTTTCGTTCGATTCGTAACAGTTATAAATTAAAGATTATTATGCCTTGAGAATAATATTAAACTTTTTGGTGGACAAATCGATGTCAGTAAAAGTAAAATCTTTTTGCTATTTTCTTTAATTTTAATAAGTCATATTCTTTAGTTTTAGTATTTCAAATCTAAGAAAATGCTTTGATTTTTTAGTAAATAAAGCAATGCTATCCATTCAAAGTAAAAGTTGCAATTTCTCGAAGGAACTGTAAATATTAGATAAAAATTAAATTACAAACACTTTAACGATAACTTTATAGAACTGTTGGCAGCGGAACACTATCTTTTCAACTTGATTACTCTCCGAGTTCACGCTGCTTTTACACGACAGCAAAGTTAAATTCGATTTAAAATTAATTATTATTACACGATTTTAAGCATTCATCTCTCATCCTCACTTTATGTCAACACTTGATATCACATAATAAAAATTCAAGTTGAAAAGAACAATTAAAATATTTATTGATGTAAGCTTTGGTATAATTATTTATTCTCCCTTAAAATTTGCTGCTGGCTTAAATATTCAGATTTACAAAAATACAGAGAATTATTGTGATTATTTCATTGAATAAATCAGTAATTATTAATATTACATTCAAATATAACTTAAGTTACCCAGAGTTGAAAATCTGAATACGTGGCGCAAACTGAATTTTATTTAACTTTCTTTTATTATTTTCAAACATCGATTCTGTGGATTTATTTGGATATTGGTTTCGAGGCATGCTATTCGTTGAACCTACCATCTCTACTATCACTTTCATCCGTAATCTATCATTTTCTTACTACTATGCCTGCATCTCTACTAATCCTTCTGTCGCATTACTTAAACAATCTACTGTGTATGCAAGAAACGGTTATTTTGATAATTTGTTTACTTAGAATCATTTAGTATCTATTAATTTCTTTTATCATTTATAATGAAGCAATATAAAATATAATCAGTTAGAAAAGGGGGTATTCATTTTGTGAGCATGGTTTAGTACAAAATTTACTGTCAACTTAGCTTCTAGACTGAATCTAGTGCACTTTAGTTTAAATTTCGTTTTTGAATACCTCAACCTCCAATATTATTTTTTCAAGTGGTAAATTAAAAACAAATCCTGTATAACCACTGGAATTAGGGTTCATTTTGACTGAAAGTTTTAATAGAATAAATATATGCCAATAAAGGCTATAAGAATAAATACTATTGGAGAGTAAGAGTCTATTGTCATGTTAGATTGTTTCTTTCGTAATGTGAATGTACGAACGGGCCGAGCTGAGACTGAACATATCACCGGTGGAGAGGTAGGTTCGGTCAACATAACTAACTTAACATTACTAGTAACTTTAAGAACTTTAACATAACTCAGTAATTCCTCAATTTTGATGAGTGATGCGGAGGCTATCTTATTTGGACAATAAAGAACAGTCCTCATGACTATAGATGTAGAAGTTAAATTATAGCTATGGTAGGAATTAGTCATATGCAAAAGTGCATGAAATTTAACCCCACATTACTTCATGTGTTTATAAACAAAGTTACTGGACTAACCGTTGCTTTAATTTCATGCCATTGCTTGTCTTTGGTTTTCTTATTATATGTGTCTTACAATAAGAGTATTGTAGTGTAAATCAGTTACCATTACATACAAGCATCGTTGGATACCATACTACAACATCTTATTGTAAAATAAACCTCATTTTGAATTTATTTCGTCTTTTATTTAGTTAGAATTTTTGGTAGTCCTATTTTAATTCATTCTAATCACACATTAATTTCACGTTTCGTATTTCTTATTTGCAACTTCCTTATTCCAAATTATTCTAATCGGAATCCTTTATCCTCTTTATTGAATGTCTAATTATATTTGATAGTTACATTCTCGTTAATTACAAATTCACTTTTTCTGTGTATTAAAGGTTCCCCACCCTGAACGCATAAATAAATACGGACAGTTATCATATGGGCCACTGCGCGAAGGCTCGCAGGTTTGTCCTTGTAGCCACATTGGTGTTTGTGTTCCCCTTCCTATTCCTTTATTACTAAGAACTGTTTTTATTAACTAATTTTCTTTTCCCCTTCTATAAAATTAACTTATTATTTGACTAGTAACTTCTACTTACATTTCACATTGCAGCAATTCATGAAATCATTTAAAACATTTATTTATTCGTGTTAATTGTGTAAATTAATAAAATACATCAAACGTCATGCATTGATGCAATTGATTCAGAAGCACTATATTATTTATCCAATCTTCATTGAATTCTTCCTTATTAGTTATTTTCTTGACTGTGCGTTTTGTTTACCATTTGTTTATCGGCACATGAAAGTAAATCTTAAGTCATAGTAATGTAAAAAACGTAATCATACTCGTACGTATACTTCAGAAAAGCTTGAACTAATAAAGCCTCTGCGACCGACTCCCGATCAGTATTAGTTCATCTGCATTTTCCATACTCGATCTGAATTGAGGAACGTTGTATTAGAGTCAATGAATGATGTAAAAGAAAACTTTAGTATTTCTCGAATCCAAATAAACAATAAAGACTAAAATAAACAAATGAAAAAAAAATGTAATTTGATAGATAGACATACTCATGTCGGGATGTCAAGAACTTTTTTAAAATTAAATATGACTTTAGGCTTCATTGTCACTGCCCGGATCACCGTTCAATTTACGCCGAGGATCTCGCGGATCGCACCAAATGGCTCTCAGGCCGAACGGAAGGAATCGATACCCACCCGGAGCTGACCGGAAACCTCTTGTTCTCTCAACATATCTGGACGCTCAAGAACATCTACCATACGCTGACGACTCAAATGCTGTAACACCGATGTCTGAAGAAAATGGTGCTATTATTATTCCTGTATACTACGCCAATTTAGGTAAAGTTTTTGCTTTATATACTCTTACATATACATTTGCTATTGATTCTGAAAATTAAAATTATCGTATAGTAAAGTAAATCGATTCTTATAGTTGCATTCTTTTGATATGTATGCCTCATTTTGCAATGAATTGGTCTTTAAGGTTCGAGGCATTCTTCGTACACATCGCATCAATCCCGGTTGTCATACACTTCGCACGGGGACCTGTTGGGCGGCAAGGCGCAGACCAAGGAGGCGAGGCTCAGAGGACGGTCTGCGTCACGGAACCACAGCGTTACGTCACAGCCGCACGCCTACCCGCTGCCTCGGCAAGATTCGTCGCTCGCTTCTAGACCGCTTAGAGAATACGTATGTTAAATTATTACGAATTATTGCAAAGCATATCTTCATAATTAGAGATATAAAGATACTATATATTTCGTCTCCCTAGCATTTTCCCGGACTTAACCGGAGTCTGCTTTATCCTAACCTAGGTTTTATTGACAGTTTACTGATTTTTATTTGCTGAGCGATTGCTGTCTGACCTCCGAAACCTAGAGAACAAGCCAGTGACCATTTAGCCTAGAATTAGACTATGGACTTAGAGTTCACCTACTATGAGTAACGATCGTTATCAGGTGATTGTGATAACAACCGGGACCGACGGCTTTACGAGCTCTCCGAGGCTCTCACAGGTATCAAACTAGGAACAAATGTTTGTATAAATACAAATATCCGCCCCAAGCGGGAATCGAACCCGCTACCGCAGGCGTTAATAGCGCATTTAGCACCACTACACCATAGCGGTCGTGCATAAGATAACAAACTACGCATAATTTAAATATTCACTAGCTGCCGCTAATTGTAGATCTTCGACCATAAAGCATTTATCATTTACATTTATTTCCTAGTTTATGATTGTTAGCTGACAGCTTTACAACTGATAATGTTTTAACACATAGATATTATATAGATATAATTATGTAGAGTGTGGGTAATTTATATTTTTATTTATTTAACGCATTTAATGAACATTACACACAAAAAAAGTTTAGCTCTGGGAATCCCTCCCTATAGTAACTTAAATTTGCCGCATCTCTGTTCGGAGAATTTTGGTAACCATGTTTACCAAGTTTTCAGTTGAGGAATTAATATTATGACGATAATTACTAATAACGTATGTATGTAATATTTTCAGGAAATAAGCACTACAGAATGCACAGACGAGGCTGGCAAAGTGTTAAAACAATCGAACGACAACCCTTTTATCGAGTCATCACAGCAACCCAATGTAGTGGATATGAGAGGTAAATAGAAAAAATAAAAACTTATATATTTAACGACCAAACAAGTTACTTGCCATTAAATTTGTTACAATTATTTCGCTTCTAAGTTATTGTTGTTGTTGAGGTCTATGAATACTTAATCATAAATTAAAAGGCAGCTATTTAAAAACTTAAAGAACTTTGGAGATATTTTATATTTATATATAGTTGTATCAATTTAGTGTGTGTGTTTACATTCACACATGAAATCATTTACATTTTTGTCTAATTTCAGATGTTATGGTATTAAATGAAATCATCGAGCAAGCCGGCAGACAAAGTAGAGCCAGTGATCAGAACGGTAAGAGAAGTTGAATACAAGCTCAGTTCGTACCTAAATGTTTAGTGTTCTGTGAAACTATTTCTATACGTCGCATATAGTTTCAAGATTTTTTTGTAGATACCCCTTCAATGTGTTTTTTTTCCATGTTAATATCGCTTATGTTTACAATAGTTTAAACTGAATATGATAAAACAAATAATAACTAAAGATATATACATAATCACTTTACCACTGTTTATGTTATATATTTAATACATCCGCATATACACCACACAACAGAACGAAACACAAAGGTATTTGCTCATTATGCAGCAAAAAGCATAATTGGCAAAATGAACCACTTGTGGGTGTCATTTATTAATATTAATTATGAAACAAAAGCACTCGGAGCACAGGTTTTCTACTCTCTGAAAAGCACGCACCAAAAACTAATGAACGTTTCTTGTTTATTCACTTAATCTTACACAATCAGATATAAAATAATAAAAATCTAAAGCTTTTTACATAAACTGATGCTTTTGCTTTGCTTTTTATTTATTTGAGAAATAGCTGATACAATAGAATACATAAACTCGTAACATATGCCAAATGTAATATATAAAAGAATATATTTGTCAGAGCATATTATTTTACACATAAAATACACTTTTTTTTAACAAAACGTGCAAGCACTAACTTTCTTAGCTTTACACATATTTATTTTTTTTTTACAAACATTGCACTTTATTATAAAATCACTTTGTTTAACCGATAAAATATTAAATTTAAAATTTATAGAGTCACATTATTTTATTTCTTATGTTTAATTCATTACATGACCTATTTTTTACAGTTTTAGTTTATAGTATAAACGTATAAAAAACTCAAATATAAATTATTTAAAACTTACTCAACTCATATTCCCATAGATTTATGCATGGTTCTTTTGTTTCATTTATTTCCTAATACTGACAATATTAATAATTTTATTTTAATTAATTTTCAACAAATTTTCGTAGTATAGGTATAGGTGTCACTTAGACTGTATTTAAAAAAAATCACGATATTCATATTTTTTGACCCTTTAAATGAGTAATAGACTAGAAACGCAGTATTTTCTGACCGCAACATCGCCATCATGTAGATAAGCTAAGTAAGCTTAATGCAAGTTTGAGATAAGCTCTATATACCTAGTTGAATAGTGCGTGCCGCTTTCGACGTGGTTTATGGTGTGAGCACGGTAACGAGCACTTTGACCAGTAATCATTGTGTACCTTCATAGTCTTCTTCTTTTTAACCTCTTAAAAAATCTAAGAAAGCAGTATTTCGTCGAGATAAATGACAGCCAACAAAATTCAAAAAATATGAATATTGATGTTTGAAAACTTAAAAAAACGTTGGCCCTTCAGCGTCCATCTTAATTGCCAAATCTTACATCCCTTCAATGGGATGTTATTGGTTAAAGTATAAAAATAATGAGCGAATACTAACAAAAATTATTTCTCTCTCTCTCTTCAACACACAAAACACACGTCCTACGGTAAACGCGACACAACAGTGTCAGTGTACTACTTCCCAACAGCAGAAGACGATGAGGATGGACCCACCTTCAAGGAGAGACTCCTCGAGTGCTTAATGAAAGGAATAGACTTCTTTTGCGTATGGGACTGCTGTTGGTTGTGGTTGGAGTTCCAAAAATACGTGGCTCTCCTAGTGTTTGACCCTTTCGTGGAACTGTTCATCACGTTATGTATCGTGGTCAACACATTGTTTATGGCTTTGGACCATCACGACATGGACAGAGATATGGAAAAGGCGCTCAAAAGTGGCAATTATGTAAGTTTAACAAACATTAAAATTATTATTTTGTTTGTACAAAAAAAATATAATTAATCTTGTTTTCAGTTTTTCACAGCTACCTTTGGAATAGAAGCCATGCTAAAATTAATAGCAATGAGTCCAAAATATTATTTTCAAGAGGGTTGGAATGTTTTTGATTTTATCATCGTGGCCTTATCATTATTGGAATTGGGTCTGGAAGGTGTACAGGGTTTGTCAGTGTTGCGTTCATTTCGTTTGGTAAGTTTTATTTTATCTGAACTAACAATATATTTAAAATAAATCATTAATATTTAAATGGTAAGCATTCTATTACAAAAATATAACGACACAAATAAAATAAAAATGCAATCCAATAAGTATAAAAGTTACAGGGTGTCTATACATTCTAATATATTTAAAAGAATTTCGAACATTAATAAACATATGTAAGTACATATCCTCACTTTTATTGTCACACTTTACCACATGCATCACACTCCAGTATAATGACAAATATGTATTTATGTGTAATAAAATATTTTCAGCTGCGTGTATTTAAACTGGCTAAGTCTTGGCCGGCGCTAAACCTAATTATATCCATAATGGGTAGGACAGTGGGAGCTTTAGGGAACTTGACCTTTGTACTTTGCATCATTATATTCATATTTGCGGTGATGGGAATGCAGTTATTTGGGAAAAACTATACAGGTTCTCTTTAAAAAACAATTTAGCATCTCTAAAGAATTTAGGCTTGATTATTGATTATTCAGCTTCACACTCCCCAGTATTTTCACACAGGGCTTGATTGACCATTAATTTCATACGAGACCATTCGGTCTCTGCAGTGGCTTTATAACACGGAATGTGGCTCCATCACACGAATGGGCCTGAGATGAGACACGTTATAAAGCTATTCCACGCAGCTTGTGATTATAAGTTAAGCTTTGCATCAAGTAATATAGAAGTAACATGCAGCTTCGCTTCCCGAGGGTATTTCGATACATCAGGACGACCACTGATGGGATCTATGTCAGTAATATTAGGCTAAAGAGAACATCTATGTGACTCTAGTAAAAATATAAAGTCACGTATGCAAAAACTTATAAATCGAAAAGCTCTCACAGAACAAAGTTATAGAAATAATAGAAAATAGAATAACATATATCCCACTCATACAGAAATAAGTCAACGCACATTTTGATAGGTTACTCAAGCACACATTTGCTAACTCTAGATTAATCGGCCCAGAATTGCTCAAATAATTTCAGAAACCTTAAATCGTATAAAAAATTCGGAAGTATTTGAGTGATTGTCGGTCTTCAGAAAGGTGCCGCAGTAGCATAGGTGAAGCGCCGGTAAGCGAGCTTGTGTGACGCCTTGTTTCACAATTTGTACTTGCAGCTTCGAGTATTCAAATTGGCAAAGTCATGGCCGACACTTAATTTACTCATCTCTATAATGGGTAGGACGATGGGTGCCTTGGGCAACCTGACCTTCGTATTGTGCATCATTATTTTCATATTTGCCGTGATGGGTATGCAACTATTCGGGAAAAATTATGTTGGTAAGTCCAATTGGTGGGAGTCTTGCATGTTCGTTGGTGTATGTTAAACGTTAGTGACGCGAATGCCCGCTGAACTTGCCCGTGAATCTACTTCAATTTCAGTAGAAATACATGAGTGAAAATTTTGAAATCATTTAGACTAGAAGTGTTCTATTTTTATGTGTGCAAAATTAGACAAAAGTAACATGATAGTTGCCATATTGAAGTAGATTCACTGAGGTCCAAGTAATTTGTTAAAGTGTGGATTGCGTCACAAAGTTTCGGTACATATGTCTTGGTGACATGTTCGACTCCACGCTTTAATTCGGGCTCCGGTCACAGTTAATTGTAACTATTGTGTTTATGTGCGTCACACTCTTGTGCTCATCTTGATAGGTGATTGGCAAGAATCGGTGTAACCTTTCCAAGTGAGCTTTTATTTACTTTCAAGTATATTATATTTACTCTGAAAGCCCCCAACAAAGGCGCCTCACTTGTGAGACATTCATTGCCAGCTTTTCTGATACTTTCAACTTTAGAAAATTATCTATATATATGTATATCTGCATCTAATTTCCTTCAATTTCAATCAAAGCCATCAAGCAATATATAGTATCCTAATTACACTTCAATCTATAAACAACAAACTGCTCAGTAGAATTTGACTATTTGCATGTTTTTGCTAGAAGTTAATTACCTTCAGCAAAAAAGCGGGTTTGTAAAAACCTTGCAAATTATTTATGCATGGTTGTTCTTCCTTCTCTTCCTCCTATCACTATAAAAGGCTATATACACAGAGATATCGAGTTACTAGAGATATGTTTATGTGAAAAAAATCTATATTTTCAAAAATTTTAATTGCTACAATCATTGGATTTAATAAGGAGGAAATATATTTGCTTACACATGGAAAGTAGCTTTGAGCAACAAAAGAAAAAATCTGTAACAATTTGACTTACAAAAATAGAATTAAATAAGAAAACACGAAATCTCTGCTACGAAGCTAATATTTAATTATTAAACTGTTTTATAATAAATGTCTTTACAAATATTAACTAATTTAAAAATATTTTTTTTTGATTGATTTATTAAATTCAAGTCAGCATTTTTGTGTGCACAAGAAGCCCATTAACAAAGTTAAAGTACATTACCTATTTAGTAATAAAAAGCTCTTTGCAAAGTACATCTAATTTGTTTTAGATAGATTCATTTAATGCTTCTCACTCAGTTATTTTTGTATCTTTTACAAAATCCAAATCGCACCATTGCTAGTTACTCAATAATTATTTTTACCGTATGTGCGCAGACTATGTAGACCGTTTCCCCGACGGAGACCTTCCGCGGTGGAACTTCACAGACTTCATGCACAGCTTCATGATTGTCTTTCGAGTACTCTGTGGAGAATGGATAGAAAGCATGTGGGACTGTATGCTCGTTGGAGACGTATCATGTATACCATTTTTCTTAGCCACTGTTGTCATCGGTAATCTTGTGGTCAGTATTATAATCCCTATTGTTGCTATTATCCTTATCCTTATTATTGTTTTCATGTAGTTCTTAGAATCGTGTTGATCGTGTTAATTCTTCATTAGGTTCTTAACCTCTTCTTGGCCCTGTTACTCTCAAACTTTGGTTCATCGAACTTATCATCACCGACGGCCGATCAAGATACAAACAAAATCGCTGAAGCATTCAACAGAATATCGAGGTTTATAGATTGGGTCAAAAGGAACGCAGCGGACATATTGAAGTTGGTTAAAAATAAACTTACAAACCAAATAGCCATACATGCACCCGGTAAGATATAAGTATTTAATCCTGAAACTCTGTTGTGGCATGTTGTTGTTTGTAAATGTAAAAAATTGGAATAATTATACGTTTTTCAAAGCGTAGCAGTGAAACTTCTTGTCTGCACTATAGTTAAAATAAATACTGTAAATAGACTTATTTAAATAACGTTACATGTACGTTAAAGTCTAATTCTAACTTAACCTTTTAAAATGCACTGTAAGAAGTTTCACTTTTACAATAGCTTCGCTAAATTTGTATTTAAACAGATTATCTATCTCTGGTTTGAGATTATATCGTGGCAAAAGAAAATGGCCGTTACCATTTCTTGTTAATAGTGTTTTGTTTTATACAAGGCTATCAAGTAAAAACCATAGCTAATGTAATTATGCCTAAATAGTAATCGGAAAATTAATTCGGTAAATGTTTCAAATTTTGTACTGGTGGGTTTTGTACCTTCGTAGCATGATACAAAGAAAAATAAGAAAAATTAACGTATATAGAGCATGATTTTTGTGTGTATCCTCTATTTCTATACATTTTGTGAACACTGTGCGTTGCTTGTCCCCTATAGCATTCAAGTGTAGAGCTACAGACCTTTCGTGAATTAGTTTGTGTTGATATAAAGTTGTTGGTTCCTGTTGTGTTTTCCATTATTTATTTGACTAACATTCTCAGTGTTGTAATCCAAATCAATTGTAAGTACATTTTTTGCTTTGGTTATCGTATCATTGTAAAATTTCAGACGCTTTATATGTGTTTTGCATGTAGATGGAAGTCATGTGTTAATATTATAAATCCGTAATTTACAATTTATCGAGTAAGTGTTCCAAACACACTTCCAGATATTTTTACCATGAGTCGCTGTTTCTTGTACCTTCAAAATTTTTAATGACATAAATGAAACAACTTATGACTTAATGAGTATACTTAATGTCATTGTTATCATTATTATGATTTCTTATGCGATATAAACATTTTTTTAAATCACATTTATTTTAATTTTTACGAAATGTATAACTAAGTTACTCGCCCTGGTCTGATTTCTATGCTTGGGTGCTGCGTCTACGCACGGTGGACAAATGTCGTGCGACATGTAGGCTTAAAAGCGGCTTTATGCGGCCGCTGTGTCTCCTCAGAACGGGTGGACAACGAGCTCGAATTAGGCGCCGACCTCGATGACGGAGTACTGTATAAAGATAAGAAACTAAAAGACCAAGTAGAGGTAGCTATCGGCGACGGCATGGAATTCACAATACCCGGTAAATGTTGACCTGATTGTATTTTTTTTTTCGGAAATTGTCCCGGCGTTGTCGTTTACAGCATTTCAAATAATGCTTAAATTAAATTGTTGGTTGTTTTCTATTTTATATTACATTGTTGTATTTAAATTAACACTTAGAGTAACGTTTGAAATTAATTTTATAGGTGACAATAAATACAAGAAAGGTAAAATACTAATGAATAATATCAACGCAATAACGGACAATCATACGGACAATAGAATTAATTGTGAACTTAATCATCACGGCTATCCGATTCAGGTGCGTAAAATCCTTCAAAAATACAAATATATTAATCATATATATAGTATATAGGTATACTAATCAGTGGTAATGGTCTTATACAAGAGACATTTTACAATTTACTTTTAGGACGATGATACAATAAGTCAAAAATCATACGGTAGTCACAAAATTAGATCATTTAAAGATGAAAGTCACAAAGGTTCAGCAGATACGATAGACGGTGAAGAAAAGAAAGATGCCAGTAAAGAAGAATTGGGACTAGAAGAAGGTAAGGTTTTTATTTATCACTTAAATCAAAAGTTAATATAAAAATCTTTTTTAAATTAAATTTCCTAATTTGTCTTTTACAGAAATGATACCAGAAGAAGATGCCGGACAAGTAGATTTGGCCAAACTTGATATAAAAGCAGTAGAGGGTGAAGGAATGATTGATGACACTCCAGCAGACTGCTGTCCAGAACCTTGTTACCAACGCTTTCCCTTCTTGGCGGGAGATGACGAGTCGCCTTTCTGGCAAGGGTGGGCCATGTTGAGACTGAAAACCTTCCGACTTATTGAAAACACATACTTCGAAACGGCTGTGATAACTATGATTTTACTCAGTAGTTTGGCTTTGGTAAGTCATATGTCTTTCATGAGCTATTTTATACAATTAATTAGGTACTAATATTAAAATTTTTCAGGCTCTAGAAGATGTTCATTTACCACATCGGCCGATTCTTCAAGATATCCTCTACTACATGGACAGAATCTTTACCGTCATATTTTTCATAGAAATGTTGATCAAGTGGCTTGCCCTTGGATTCCAGAAATACTTTACGAATGCATGGTGTTGGCTTGATTTCATCATTGTCATGGTAAACTATAACTACTCATTTATATGGATTTTATTTTAACTGTCGTAGTTTCTTCGGATATTTAGGTAAATTAA
Source organism: Junonia neildi neildi (assembly GCA_018234505.1). Taxonomy (NCBI): domain Eukaryota; kingdom Metazoa; phylum Arthropoda; class Insecta; order Lepidoptera; family Nymphalidae; genus Junonia; species Junonia neildi. Next base: position 19,688 of record DVVJ01000059.1, read on the forward strand.
AATAACAAAGTACAATCAATAATTGGACCAGGCTGAAAGGAATAATTGGATAACATCAGCGAGGAAAAATGTAGATAGGTACAATAAATATGATATTCAGTTAACAGAAAATATTTCCATTATAATCATTTTATTTTTATACAACGGTATAATTACTACTTAGGCTACCTTTAAGATGTTTAAATATATAAGTAATGTTTATATGAATGACAAGTGGTATCGTTAGTTGTCACTCGTAAACCACGGAGCCGTGATGGCGGGTGCGGATGACATCCCAGCATTCCGTTCGATGCGCACTTTGCGCGCACTACGGCCCCTTCGCGCAGTCTCCAGATGGGAGGGCATGCGCGTGAGTACGCGCAATCAACACAAAGTGATTGGTCGCTCAAAAGATGGTTATGTCGTGTTGCCTGTCAAATATAACTGGCAATTATTTGCCTAGCACTACTAACAAACATTTATTCTTTAATTTATCTTGAACAACACAGGCAGCGCGGCCTAAAAGCGTGGGCTTTGACTGTTCTATGTCTATTACAGCAAGGGCCAAGACCGGCCTAGCTGTCGCAGCTCTCGATGTCGTCTTTTTGTATTTGTGGATTTGCTTCTTTGTCTTTCCCCCGACTAATTACTATATATTTTAATACAGAGATAACTTTACTTGCATGTCAAGGTTTACCTTTACCCTACGCCTTAACTGTGCCGTTTTTGAAAATTGTTATATATATATGTTTTTTTGTATACTTACGTAAATTAATAATTGCTAAATATAAAAAATGGCACAATTCCTGTTTCTTGCTGTCGGTGTCTTGAATATTATAAATCATACTTTCAATAATATAAGAAGCCTTTACTTTCGATGTAAATAAAATGAGAGATCCAGGAAATTAAGACTTGTTTCTTTGATTTCTCAAGCTTTGTGTATTTCTTGAATGTGAACAAAAACCTTAACCTCTATATCCTTTCTACTTTCTTTTTGTGTGTTACCTATTGCTGTTAGCAGGTTTAAATGTGATAGGTCAGTCATCTTCACGAGACTTTATTGTCCTATCAAATTTACGTTGGGGTCGTAATGTCTTCAAATCTGGATCACAGATAACTCGAATGTATTCCTTGGCTCTATATTTTACTCTAGGTAGATCGGAGTATGTAAATTTTACGTGTTGATATTGTGTGTTCTCAAAGTGCTCCTATTGATTTTATCAGGTCTCGCTTATAAACTTCGTAGCGGCGCTTTGTGGCGCCGGTGGCATTCAGGCGTTCAAAACGATGAGAACGCTTCGGGCCCTTCGACCGCTCAGAGCTATGAGCCGCATGCAGGGCATGAGGGTAGGTACCTCTGCCTCGCGAGCTCTACTTCTCTTTCTTATTAACTAACCACCTATCACTACACAATTTGTTCGACACCCACACAACAGATTCATAATCACAAAAATATATAAACGTAGAACATCCACTCAGTCTACATCATTTTAAAACAATCCGTTTATCAAATGTCACATTTAACGCAATCAATTCATTGGCATTACTCGACTACTGATTATTAGTAAATCATTTTGAAGTCTTCGATGGCACCCTTGAATGGCTTAGTATCATCATGACTCGTCACATCCTCTGTAAAAGCCGTCGGTTTTAAGTCGTCAATATCAATCACTTTCATGTTTTTGGTCTACTTTTTCTCTTCGATTACTATAGTATTTTTAGCGTAGAGAATTATCCTAGAAACTTAAAATGTATTTTAGATAATGCACCTTAGATTTACTTCTTTCATCAATGGCAAGATTTATTGAAGAATATCCAGCGTGCATGTGATAGATGTTAGTTCCATTCGCGTATTAATTGGATTATTTTTTGAATTGGTAAGAGTGCTTCGCTTCTTGTTTGATAGATGCATGCAATTTTGTTGTTGTAAAATGTAGATAATTGTTTGCACGATTTTGTAATGTATGAATGTTGTTTTATTTTTCATTTTTTTAATTATTTTTATTATATTATCAATATTTAAAAATAATAAAATATGTTTACAAACATAATTATAATGCTTTATAATATTTATCCCATTGTTTTAACATATCGCATACGATAGTAAAAAGCTTGTTTTTGTTTTACCTTAAATTAACTTATTAATAATTACCTTTAACTTGCAAAACATTATTTCAATTAAGAACAATTTATAGAGTTTATTTGCTTGCAAAACCCTGTCTCAAGATATATGCAGCAAACATTTAATATTCATCAATACGTATACTATAAATAATCCAAAATAACTGTGTATAATTCTGTTTAAAGATTTATTCCTCATCAAGAAAAAATAAATACATATAACAATAAAATATATTATCAGAACTATAGAGTACCGTCAAATTCTAGGTGGTAGTGAATGCCCTGGTGCAAGCGATCCCATCCATCTTCAACGTGCTGCTCGTGTGTCTGATATTCTGGCTTATCTTTGCTATTATGGGTGTGCAACTCTTCGCTGGAAAATATTTTAAGGCCAGTTTAGCAATTTTCTTAGTAAACGATTTTAGTCAAATGACTTTTGTGATCAATTTTCGTACATTTCATACTCTATCTTTATAAGTTTCGTTATAAGTTAAGAAAAAGTTTCAAGTGATGTTTCGTTTGTGGTGTCAGCAATATTACATAGTAGAATTTTCATTTACATACAGTTTTTAATAATATTCATAATTAATAAAATATAATAATGCTATGCTATATAATTAAAATTTATTTAATTACAGTGCGTCGATATGAACCATACGACTCTAAGCCACGAAATCATACCAGACAGAAATGCCTGTATTTTAGAAAACTACACCTGGGAAAACTCTCCAATGAATTTCGATCACGTTGGCAAAGCTTATTTGTGTCTATTTCAAGTCGCTACTTTCAAAGGTTGGATTCAGATCATGAACGATGCCATCGATTCACGAGAGGTACATAAAATTATAATAAATGTAATAGAAATAGCTAGTTTTTGGACATGCCATGAAAAACAAGATTTGAATATTAGTACTTTAAAGTGCACCACTTTTTCAGGTTGGCCGTCAGCCCATCCGAGAGACCAACATATACATGTACCTTTACTTCGTGTTCTTCATTATCTTTGGCTCATTTTTCACACTCAACCTATTCATTGGTGTGATTATTGACAACTTTAAT
>DVVJ01000060.1:0-22783 GCA_018234505.1 Junonia neildi neildi
AAACGTTAATCAGTTAATCAAAATGTTAACTTCGTTAATTAACGATTAACGGATTAACGAGTTAATGCCCAGCTATGGTTATATCTATGGAATTATGATGTACCATTAACCCAATATACACAACAGTTATAAACTTCCAATTAGCCAATCCGTATCCAATATCCAATAAAGGTTGGTCTAATTCAGTCGCATCGATTGTTTGAATCAATTACACATCAATGCAGGAACATCAATACGGAAAGCTAATTCTATTATTGGCATTAAAATGAGCAAAAGGTTGAAGGTGTTTGACATTTGCACGAGATAGATATTTTTGATGTGCTTGTGTGAGTCTCTTGTTTGCTTCATACAATTAGATACCTACACAAAGATATGCTAATGTTTAAACTTTAAATATCTGAAGTGTCATTATGTAAAAATGTACAAGAAGACTCATGGTCCATATTTTTAGATCCAGAGATTCATTATAAAGGTATAACCTCGAAACACACGGTAATTGGAAAAAAATATACATAGGTATTCCATCTATTAATTTGTTTGTGCTATTAATACAATTGTTTGAGAGTTTCGATCGATATCAGGTCGACCCTCGTAAAGAACTTTGATTGACTTGTGACAAGGTGAAAACAAGGGGCAAGCACCTTACGCTAGAGTCTGTTGGAGTAGGTAGGGTATTTCACTTTAATTTAAGCTAGTTCATTCTTATGGATTGATACAAAAAAATCTAAATTTAAAAGGCCCATAAATTCCGTTTAAATTCGGAACAAAAATAGCTATAGATAAATAGATACCACAAAACTAAATATTTATATTTTTTTTTTACAAAATAAAACTTTTGACGCACTACTGTAATAATAGTGTCGAAATTTTCGTGCGGCACGTGATCAGAAAAATATAACAAGGCACAATCGATATAATAAAAATAACAATAAAAAGCGAATATTTCTATGAAACCTAGACATGTCTTTGACATTAAACACAGTATGGAAGCACTCTAGTGTGACAATAGAATAGAGATTCTGTGTTCGCTCATCGTGACAGTCAATTGCGACACGCCATGTTGCAAAAAGGTCTTTGTACCTGTTCCATGGTGGCTGTATAGAATATTGAGCAACTAGTACATAGGCAAACACTATGCCTGGTTAGTAGGACATGTAGGTAATTTCAATTCATGTCCTATTAGGATTCGTGTTTCTATTTGTATCTTTTAGTATTTTATTAAAACTACCCAAAATCTGTTTATTTCAAACTTGATTACACAGTACTTACAATTAGTATTACATTGCTAAATACATTTTAGTTGTGTACTTTTAAAAGTGTAAAATATTATTCATGGTTGCAGCCAAAGTAAAATCGTGGGTATGAAATATCTTGATCTGTAGATAAGTAAATTGTCTGTCGGAGGCAAGTTTACGTCATTCGAAATAGAGGTAGGCGTAATCGTGTTAAATCTGTATACTAAACTAAAACCTGCAAGTCTAGACATTACGGGTAAATGTATTTGCACTTCTAAAATGTACCTAATATTATTTAATTTTTGAATATTATTTTAGGTAAATAAATAATAGTTTTCAACATATAATCATAGTGATAAAAGTAGAGCCCTTCTTTTACGCCTCCTTGCTCTACGTCTCTCGTAATTTCAAATACGAGTTTAATTACGGTTTTTTTTGCATTAATATTAATATTGTTAGTTACCTATAATATGATGAGCCATATAGAAGTATATAGGATGTAATCTATCCTAGATAGGATATGAAAGGGGGGAGGGAATGATTGATATTGTATTCCTATCTAGACAATTCCTATGACTGTGCAATTATTATTATTTTAACTCTTGTTCTATCCAACACGTCCATCGAAAATTGACATATTTATAAGTAGAGAAGTCCCGTTAACTTTCCCATGGTATTATTATTAATAAAACAATGAGTCTTTGTCGCAAGCACGTGACTGCTAGGCGCCAAGGCGATAATAGTCTAGGGCTCTAGGCATTCGCAACACGTACCAACACTAGTTCGACAAGCCCGATAGCTATATAAGTTTCATGTCACGTGTCATTTAAATTTATGAAATCGCAATACATACACAAAATACTTACATCAAATTGTGATGTAGGAATGTAATATTGTATGTAAATGTATGGTAATATTATGTAAGGTACCTTTATTTGAGAATTCGTTGATGTAATTAACATTTCATAAAATGTACAACATATAAACACAACTGTCCAGTGTAGGTACAGTCTATGTCCATTCGGAATAGCATAGCTTTTTTTGCAGGCAAAGAGTTTTAAAAGTGGTTTAATAATTTAATTAATTAATACAATTTATTCTCCTCATTCAGTGTAGATATTTATCATCAAAATATTTTTTCTCGCTACCATCTTTATCAATCTTATTGTATCTAAATTAATATACAAACTCTAAATTCTAAATATAGACGAAGAAAGGTCCGTTGTTGAAGAGGAAATATGATATTCTTAAAACAATAAATAACCATGAATTACAGCCAGCACTTTGTCCACTTGTCGTGATTAAAAATAATTACCTCAATAATGGAATAACGGGCTCAATTAATTGGGGAGAGGATACATTATTTTAGTATTCTGAGTATGCGAGTAGTGTCTGAGAACTCGTTAATTCATTAAAACAGATTTGTTACTTTCTATTAAATTATTTAACGAATATTGCGGGTTTGATCCTCGCTTGAGACAAATATTTCCTTAAATGGGCATAAAAATGTGTACTTCCGGATTTTCGAAATTCGATTTTTTCAGTACTTTATATGTATTATATTTTTAATACATATTAACAACTGAAAACTATAAATACGACAAAAACTTCATTGTATAGAGCTATATTTATTTTACAAACGTCAAGTAATAAGTCAGAGCAAAGCCTTAAAGTTATTTTAAGACTGTACGAGTAGCGTCAGAATGTCGCGACTGAATCTTACGAGCGAGCGCAATGAAACAAATTGGCATGGTGATTTTTATTTATTTAGCAATTAGGACCATCTGTTGATCCCGACTGTGATTCTGTCGCGATGTCGTGACGTATGGTAATCACGTTCCGAGAAAACATTTCGCGGAACATTCATTGTATGTTAATAGTCTTGGTGGGAGTTGAGACATGACCAACTTTTCAATAGCACACTTATATGGTAATGTCTGATAACGATTCTTTATATGTATTTTTAAAATTCCAATTCTGTTGTCGGTTCAAAGGCTTCGTATTCGCCGTGAAAGTACCTACTTACTTGTATTTATTTGTTATATTTAAAAGTAAATGATAACAAATATAGGCAAAACAGTATGATACTTGAATACATCTCCAGTATACTACTAAATGCTCGAAAGTTGTAATATAAATTAACTACCAAACATTTTTTTTTATAGAAAATAACACTACTAAAAGGTAGTGAGTTTTACATAAATCCCCGTTTAGTAAGCAACAGGACGCAATTATCCATTCTAATCAGTTGCATTATGTCACCAGCTATGTACCTAGATCCATGAATCCACGAGTTCTATGCAATTGCTGAACAAACGAAGTTTATAGCATTTTAACAAGTCTCCTTAAGAGAGATAGAATCCGTCAGTGTTTTGCAATAAAAAGTAATAAGCAAAGTGGACGGGAATCGCCCACTTCTTCTTCAATTGAGATTGAGCTATTACTAAATTGACCTTCTCGATTTTAGCATCTGCGTTGTGTTTGTTACATAGGCAATAGGTAAGACATATGCTGTGATCCTATGAAGGTATAAAATTTGAAAAATTTGCAATCATTTTTTCTTGCCTTAAAATTATTTCAATTTCTTCAAAATTTTTTTAATGTTTGTCGAAAAAAAATTTAATCGAAAGTTAATTTCGCAAAATTACAACATCGGTTATGCTTGGTATTTTGTTGAGTTGTTAAGACCGATAACATATTCTATAGCGCCTTTATCAATTTAAAAATAAATCATTAAAGACTTTTGACCCAAGTGTTATTTGTAGGCTAATGTGAAACATTGGCAATAGAGTTTTTAATTAATTTCGTATTAATTACATTTTCATCGATTTTATCAATTATTTATACCTAAATCAAGTTCATCACTGTATATTAACCTTAATGCTAATTTGATGACTACCTAACAATGCAGGTTGTTATGATCTTTATTGTACTTAGTAGAGTTGAGATTAGTCCATAACTCCATATCCACATAGACAAAACCGAAAGGGCTAATTAATATTTTAAATAATTAAGGGCTAATTTGAAGTAATATCGTTTTTAACCTTATCTATCAAATATCTAAATATTAGATAGATCAATTTAATTTGTAAAAAAAGTAATCTTATTATAATTTCTGCCGTTCGTTTTTGTTTCGTGTCCGCGTATCTTCGCGATGGATTCAGTCAAATTTTTCGCTGCAATTTACTCGTCTGTCTTCTGTCTTTCAGGTTCTGTACAGATAAGATAACTGTTAATGAGCACGCAGGAATGTTTGAACTAATTATGCGCATAAGCTAACCTTTCGATCTCAGTAGGTTACACTTGTTTACCTTTACTAGCGGGCATTGATTATAAGAAATACGTTATTACTGCTGGTGTTAATACAACATTTATTTTCCATTTATAAGGCTAAATACTATCTTTATCTCAGTTTTTTACGGTGATAAACGGATTTACCTAATTATAAATTCGATAAGTTATATAATTTTAAAAAGTATTTGGAATTTTGATGTTAATAAGTTGTTTTATCTTGAGTTATCTTTGCCAATTTTGCTTAAATATAAATTAAATAAGAAAATACACTAATAAAATGTAAAAATGAGAAATCGTCTGAACTGGGCCATATACCACCATAGCTTACAGACCAGAGCATAATTTATAATAACAAAACAAGCAAACAAATGACATAAAAGAATATTGCCCTCTATGGCTTGATCCAAGAAAATCGGCAAGTCAATTAGAAAGACGTGACGAGTGCCGACCTCAGCGAGCTATTCGCGTCGGTGATCTCACCGGCCCACGTCCTCGCTTAAACTCGTTTCTGACTTGTTTACTTCGTAAAACTTAACGTTACCAGCCTCTGCAGCCTTACGTCATCTTTGATACGCGAGGATACTTTTCTTTTTTTTTTGCATTCCGAAATAAAATTTCTTCGAACTTGGCCATTATTTTGTGTGTTAAAACGTTGTGCTTCTTTGAAGTAATCACCATTTAGTGGAAAATATAAATGTATTTCATTGCTTTGAGTGTATGCAAAGTGACCACGTACTTTTTTGCTTGGGTATAAGAATAAATCGTGTAGTAATAAACACTTTATTCGATTTGTAACATAGTTGCGACTCTATGAATAATATTTCAATGTTATTTACCCATTTAAAATTATATTATTTCCTATTATATTAACTATTTTACATAAAGGAAAAACACACCCACGTTCCGTTAAATAAATAAGTAGGTACTTTGATTCTATAATTTACGATAACGTTTAAAGAATAATTTCCAATAGGTATGCTACTGATTTTTTTATCACCAAAATGGTGGACCGATGCTTTCTTCTGTTGATACTATATCAACTTGCACACTGTAAAGATTATGTTTATCATTACACGCGAAGAATTTGGTGTATTCGTTATACCTATCTTTGTAGCAAACACGGTGATTATTTGATAAGGTGTTTATGCATTTTCATTATATAACATGATTATTCAAGTGTGATAAATGTATAATATATTAATTTATTTTACAATATTCTTTAGGTTTTGCGAAAAAATGACATGGATTCATATTTCTATTATTATAAAATGCTTCTTAAATTGAGTAAGAAGTACGTATGCCAATTTTGAAAGAGCTGAAAATATATCTTGCAAAATATTTTTAAGCCAAACTCAGTAGCACTTATTTGGCGTAAGGCATGAATTGAGCTTAAAGAGCCCAAACTTTAATATGTGATTTCAGCCTTTGAATTTGAACGAGTAAAGCCGATATTTGTGTGCATTGCTGGTAGTAGCATACTTTTATTATAATGCAAGTCGTATAAGGTCAGTAAAAAGATCGACCTCAATATTCTGCACATGGAAAGTTGCTGCGGGAGACAATCCAAAAAAGGTTGAAATACTGAAGTAAGAATTCAAGTAGATTTTAAATGCAACAATTTGTATCTGTTTTCAGATAAGGCTGTGCCGAATATTTCCGAGTTTTTTTTTAGTAAAAATACTAAATTAAAATATAAGCATTGTTTTTTTAATATGAAAATACCGGAAGTCTTTTATAAAATATGGCGTGTCTAAAAATAAATTTAATTTCTCATATTTTTCTCATAAACGAGGATCAACCAAAACAAACAATCTATTGTATGTCAAAAATCTGTTTGATTAATTAATTATGTAGGCACTATGAATAATCCCACTAGTTATAGGTATCAGCGGAAGTAAAATCACGGAACTTCAATGTAAAATATATAAGTGTAAATATTATAAAAAAAAACATAACACACATCCTCTCATCATTATATTCACGATTATTAAAAGGTCAGCATTGAATTAAATAAAATAGTTTTAGTCATTTGCCTTTATTTCCAGGAAGTAGCGAATGCAATCCACATCGTAGGCTACTATGATATTATACTCGTTGAGATTTGGTTCTATTAATAGAGTGTTACGTCTGTTGCAAACCACAAGTGGTTAAAGTTGATATCCTGTAAACTATCTCATAAAACTTTAGCACATACACTTGCTTTCTATATTTTGGTCTGCAATGGAATTTGATACGACTCTACATTGTAATACACAGACTTTGTTGGTATATTTGGGACTCAAACATAATGTGGCATCTTAAATGTATTTTAATGCAATAGAGATGGCATATTTTAACAGCATTTCTCGACTTACTTGTAAACACATAATTATATAGTCATTTTATAGTGGGGTCAAAATAGCCCACATTTAACGCTTAAATGAAATTGAGTTTGGAATATTAATTTTTGCATAGGACTTTTTGCTGCCGCTGCGTCTAAATTTTTGTAATTACTTAATAAGGTTATCTCTCAAAATGTTATATCTCTGATATCCTCAGATAAGATTATGTGGGTGTGGGGTAAATACATACGTCTTAAAACCATAAAAATTTGCTGATAGCGTTTTTGGGTACGCCTTAAATAATTAAACATTTTACATACATATATGTTTGTACAATTGTACAATATACATATTATTATATATCTATTTGCAATACCTAATTTGCATATCTGTAACTTTTTCTGTAATGTCTTTGACACTCGTATCGTTGCAATGAAAATTAATACGTCTTTTAGGTGTCTTATTTTTGAAACCGTATTTAACGGTAAATGTTATTAATCTGTATTTCATGTGACATAAAAACCAATTAGCTCACAAGCCGGTGAGAGTTAGCTGGCTTTAGCGTGTAGGTGTTGCATTATGAGCCAGTCACAGCCATAGAAGGTCGTCGACCATATGGTCTGTCTAGAAACGAATCGTGCAAATTGATATTCAAAAAGCTATTTTATTTCATTCTTCATGCCTTGTTTTAGCGTTTAGACTAAGATCCCGTGAAAACCAGGCGAAGATCTGGACCTGTGTGGCACAAAAAAAAAACGTGTTAAAAATGTAGATAATAAAGAAGTTTTTTTGCAATTTTCTAAAAAGTAAGAGTTTTCCATTTCGGCCGTTTTTTGGTTTTGTTGGACGTGTACTGACGTCAATTTTTTTATCTCTACTTAATATTTTTATAATAAGGCTATATATTTTAATGCTTATTATATAATCATTATTTTCAACATTGGCAACGGAATACACGCGTAGGTACCTATGTTTTATTGTAGTCGAACGATTGCATTGTAATCCATAAAACTTTCACATTGACATTATTTTTGGTCGTTGATGTAATCATTGCCGCGATATTAAATGATTTCCGCCAGTTGATTATTTTGCACTTGAAACCAACAATGGGTCACCTTGGATGGCGCGTTGCGTGGGCAAAAGTAATAATGCCTTAAAAGTAATGGTGATATGAAAAGTGCCTTATTATTTTTATAGACATTTATTTTTAACCTGATCCATATGTTGCTTAATTAAGTCGAATCTAAAGATTGTATGTGTGTATAAAATTCAAAAGATTTGCCATACTAACAAAAAATATATGTTAAGACGTAGGTATTCATTAATTCCTAAATAGGTTATGCTTAAACATCCTCAGTCAACACACTTATCACTAAGTTATGATGACCATTTTTAGAATGTTTTATAAATATAGTCTACAACTCCGTTTGAACTAAGCACGTACATACTGAAGTATTTTAGGAACGTAGTTGTATTTTTCTAATCAAATTAAAAAACAATGCTGCACTATGTAGTTGCTATTATATCCGCGTAAAAAATGCTACTTTCCAGATATTTTAACATTAGGGCGTCTAAACAAACTAATTCAGCTCTATGATAGAGATACGGATCATCTAAATTTTTAAGACCAACCAGCTAGAACATACGAATATATTATTAAATGTTAATTTTAATTTCGACCTTATTCGGCGACTGTACAATCTTGATCTTCTCACGACGCCGTTCCGCGTCGGCGACCGAGGTTCCTCCGCCTTACAGAAATGGTAATGTGAATTCGCCGAAACAAAAAATAACATTGCATTAAGAATTACTTACACAAGTTTAGCTGGGGAAGGAACTTACACGTGTGTTACCAAACGTTTTTAAACATAGTCGCACGTTTTTCAAATACCTCTGTGATATTGTTCTATTTATAAAATTTTCCGAGTAATAGTTTCTTTTAGTGACAAGAGAGTTTTTAATTCAGTATTATTGATTTTAAGTCTATTTAGTTTATTTTTTATTTAAGGCTTTTTTTCTTTTTTTTTACAATCTCTGATTAAGATACCTGTGTAAAAATCCTCAATATTCATCCGTAAGTGTATGAGAAATGAATTGCAAAATTTGTAAAACTGTAGGTCTATATTTATAATTGTTTACATATCTACAAGTCATTCAACATTCATGTAAATGAATGTTTGAAACTGAGAATACACTTTATTATTGGATATTAGTAACAATTTTGTCATACAACGAAAAATATTTCTTCAGATGTAAATTAATCACACTTATTCAAATCTCGAGAATGGTTGAGTAATAATCCCAATATAGTAAGGACCGTTCGTTACCGCCTGACTCAGACCGAGGAGCATCTTGCAAAATCGGTTACTTGAGAACAGTAATTTGATAGGGTTAATATTTTAACTGTTGTTCTGTTACGTATTAAAATAATAACTTTGCTTCGCGATTGTACTCCCCTATGATGTGATAATGATCACATGATAATGATCGTTTTTAATTAAATAAGTATATTCAAAAGTTAATAACATATAAAAATAATTTAAAAAAAGTTTTATTTTTCTAAAAATGTCTTTGTAGAGTCAATGGTTGTCTTGCGTTACGGCGGCGGTAACCACCACATTGTTTTGAGGGTGGTCGATCATTGATGAGCCTACAAGAAAAATATTTACATAATTATATAAAATGGCAGGTAATTCACTTTCACAGCAACACTTTCAAGATTTAATGCTATCAATAAAAAAAATCGTAATTTTTTTTGTATTTTCTGTACATCAAAATGTCAAGAATGATTATGTTCCCATTTCAACCACTGGATAGCTATAAAATTTGCAGTGTGCAATCTTCCAGAAGCATAACAGCAACCATATTGAACTGCATACAGTTTAAGCTTTAAGTGCAGGCTTGTGTCATAAACGTTAATTGCGAACATGTGCACTCGCTCTTCGTTATATACGAGTAAATAATAATATACTTTATTACTTTGTGTTTCCTATTGTGTTAATAATAATAGACTTTTAGAAGGAATCATGGAATTGTGCAGTCTATGAAATACATTATTTTATTACGTACAATTTTAGTTGGATTTTATTTATTTTGTTATATGAAACAAATATTATTTGAATATCGACAATGTAATTATAATTCGGAACCATGCAATGCTGCGTTTAAATCCACAAATTTACGTAGGTATTCGTTTTTGAAACTTATTTTTCAAATATTCTAAAGTTCCGTGAATTTAATTATACATAGATATATTGATATTAATTTGAATGATTTGAAATTATATTTTTAGTCGGATTTTTTATTAAGCGGTTTCTTAAGTAATTCATAATAATTTACGTGATGTACTGACAATAAGCTTATCGCAACTTCTTTAGTGCTTATTGCAATACAGTACATAAATAAATCTCTCGTTTCCTTAACATGCCATATATATGTCAAGGTCAATATGTTCTTCGTATTTGATACAAAATTCTCGAAGGTATAGTATTTTTAAATAAATTTACTGTTTGGGCTAAATTAGAAAAAAATATGAACATTTTTGTGATCGGAAAAAAATTTTTGAATGTTATGAAAACAATAACGAGAGGTGCTTATACTTTATACTACATTCTTTTTCGTTATTAGATAAAAACTAATATGCTAGAAAGTAATATTGTGATAGATACGCTGATAAAGGTAATAACAAACTATGAATCTATCAGTACCCCAAATTATCTGTGTATTACCAGACGTAACAAAGTGTTTTTATTTTTAATATATTCGTAATTTATATATTAAATGTTTGATATAATTACTAAAAGGGAATGCTATCGTTTATGAGGTAAAGCATTTCATAATAATATAATTGTCTAAGAAGAATATTTGATTACACAAAAAAAAAAAAAATAGGAATATTAGAATTGAATTGAATAGAGAATGTTAGTGTCAGATTGAGTCTGAAAGTAAAATTACAAATCAATATTACTTACCTACTTTTAAGTTATTGAGTTTTCTGAAAATGTGCGTATTGATCGAAACGAGAACAAAGCCAGATTAAGGACATGTTTGATTCCCATCGCTAGGCGACAAATTGTATTAAAGGTACTACAGTCATTCACCAGCCTACTTCCTTTGTACTGAAATAACTGTATTCAGGAAAATATTTATAGCAATGAAAATTTCGAGTATAAAAATCAATATGTAGTGGTAAAACTTTTAAAAAGGGTTAGGGTTTATATTGTTGTTGGTCGATGCTAATAAGTGATAAATATAATTTAGCTAGCTCCACGCGAGTTCACACGCGTATTTTTCTTTCAGAATTTCACTGATTTGATGATGTTTTTGGTTATGGTTTTGTTTCTGTAAGGTAGTTTAATAGTTTAACACATACATATATTTTAATAATCCGTTGATTCTTACTAATACTCCGCAACTCTAATACTCGCAAAAATTAATTTTGGTAATAAAACAACTCTCCAAGTTTATGCAAGTATTAGTTATACATATTGATTAAAGTTTGACTAATTACTTCATTTAAACAACCAAGTCAAAGGATCCATACAAGATGACTCTTATTGAGTCAGCGCTATATTGGGAACAAACGCCCACTTAGGATCTGAATCTTCTTTGTCTTAATGATTTAACCTTTCTCTGAATATAAATATTTTTTACTATACGGTATTTGACAATATGTCAAATTGAATAGTTTAATAAGAGCAATAAGTTATAGTAACTAAGGTGTAAATACAATTTGTTGTAGGTTTTCGTACCAGTAATAAAGTTTTCAGTGCTTTCAAGATTTAAAAAAATCAGTAATTCAACAATAACATACATATCTTATATAACATTCCTTTGTCCCTTTCTTTAGTTACAGCGTACGTAAAATCTGTTGCTTTGTATTTAATCGTTACTATGTGATCGTCATGAAACAACGGGTATCTTTCATGACCTAGATACGATAACTGTTATAGAATTTTACGAAAAACCGATTTCATTACTAATACCAGTTCGTATTTTGTACATTAACAAATATTTGATTAGACTAAAAATGTAGTAAAAATTAAGTTTTTCTTTGTAAGTAAAAAATGTTAGTAGTTTTAATAGAAAAGTCAAGTACGCGCGGCAAAAGCGTTCAATGATTACGGCAGTAGGTGAATCGCGGCGCGTAGTGTACACCGCGCGCTACCTTACGTTACTGCAAGGGATTATTGTTAGTGATAAATCTACTTTTATAAATTGTAATAATTCCTATAATATCTTCGAAAGTAATTTTGAGTGCTTAAACATCTATCTTTGCAGTTGAAATAATTATATCGATATTTTCTATTGATTTAGCGATTTTTCTACTAAATATGTGTTTAGTACAAAAAAGTCGGAAAGTGAAAAAGTTATAATAGTACCTAATATTAGTCGCAATGGAAGCCTGCTATGGCCAAATCGCTTATTTTACCGCCTCTACCGACGCGAAGACGTTTCCCTTTGTACTTGCACCCCTACCGTATCGCAAGGTGGGTTGAATGATGAATTACTGTTTGTTTAATGTTTATATTTTTCTATTTTTTATATATATATGTATATTAAAAATATATATAACCTAGAATCTGACCTAAACATTTGTAGACCTTTAACATTGAAAAGACATACACGTTAAAGTATAAATTATGATTTTTATTGTAAGTGTACTTGACACGTAATTAAGTTAAATACGTATAATGCCGTTGAAATCGGTTCAGTGGCATAACTGAATAACGTGTAAAGATAGATAGATACATATATGTATTTACAGGATTAACATTTTTGTAAAATTAACAATAATAGTTATTTTTTCTTTTGAAATTTCGTTATTAATGTTTATTTATCATAAAGTTACTTTAAAGATGTAAAATATTAATATGTATAATGTTTGTTCTTCTAGGCGCCACCGCTGCCCACACAACGATGTCCCGGAGCCATTGTTCGATGTGGAGCACACGACGAGCGTGGTCTCCGCGTACAAACAAGACTACGACGAAAAACATGTCAGTCGCACAACGGCTGTTTATCAGGAAGATCATCTAAAGCTTGAAGGAGACTTCCAAGAACCAGAACGCCCTCGTTGGCAACCTGTTGAACGACCGAAACCAACGAAACCAGAAGATAATCTCAAGCCAGAAGGTGATTTTGAAAAGAGACGTCCTGAGGAATGGCGTCCCGGTGATAGGGCTCCGACTCGTCGACCTGAAGATAATCTGAAACCTGAAGGAGAATTTACTACACCGGAAAAGCAAACTTGGCGCCCTGCCGAGCGTCAAAAACCTACTAAACCAGAAGATAATTTGCGCCCTGAAGGTGATTTTGAAAAGCGTAAACCCGATGAGTGGCGTCCTGGAGATAGAGCTCCTACGCGTCGACCTGAAGATAATCTCAAACCGGAAGGAGAATTTTCTACTCCCGAAAAAGAACCTTGGAGACCTGCTGAACGTCAAAAACCGAAGAAACCGGAAGATAACTTAAGACCTGAAGGAGACTTCGAAAGACGTAAGCCCGACGAGTGGCGTCCAGGTGACAGGGCACCAGTTCGTCGTCCGGAGGACAATTTAAAACCTGAAGGCGATTTTGAAGATCGGAAACCAGAAGAATGGAGACCTGGTGACCGGGCGCCAGTAAAACGTCCTGAAGATAACTTAAAACCGGAAGGTGAATTTGAAAAGAGGCGTCCTGAGCAATGGCAGCCCGGTGACAGAGCCCCAACGCGCCGTCCTGAAGATAATCTTAAACCAGAAGGAGAGTTTTCGACTCCTGAAAAAGAGCCATGGCGGCCAGCTGAACGTCCAAAGCCTAAGAGACCAGAAGATAACTTACGTCCTGAAGGAGACTTTGAAAAACGTAAACCTGATGAATGGCGTCCAGGTGACAGGGCACCAGTTCGTCGTCCGGAAGACAATTTAAAACCTGAAGGTGATTTTGAAGATAGAAAACCAGAGGAATGGAGGCCAGGTGATAGGGCGCCTGTAAGACGCCCTGAAGATAATTTAAAACCAGAAGGAGAGTTTGAAAAGAGGCGCCCTGAGCAATGGCAGCCTGGTGATCGCGCACCCACTCGACGCCCTGAAGACAATCTAAGACCAGAGGGTGAATTTTCCACACCGGAAAAAGAACCATGGCGGCCTGCTGAACGTCAAAAGCCTAAAAAACCAGAAGATAACTTGCGTCCTGAAGGTGAGTTTGAAAAACGTAAGCCTGAAGAATGGCAACCAGGAGACAGAGCGCCAGTCCGTCGCCCTCAGGATAACTTAAAACCTGAAGGTGATTTCGAAGACAGGAGGCCAGAAAAATGGCAGCCTGATGATCGAGCCCCTGTTAAACGTCCAGAAGATAACTTAAAACCAGAAGGTGATTTTGAGAGAAGGCGACCTGAAGAATGGCGTCCAGGCAATCGCGCTCCTACTCGTCGCCCTGAGGATAATCTTAGACCTGAAGGTGAATTTACCACTCCTGAAAAGGAACCTTGGCGTCCTGCGGAGCGACAAAAGCCCAAAAAGCCAGAAGATAATTTGCGTCCAGAAGGCGAATTCGAAAAACGGAAACCTGAAGATTGGCGTCCGGGTGATAGAGCACCTGTGCGTCGGCCGGAAGATAATTTAAAACCGGAAGGTGATTTTGAAGATAGAAGACCGGAAGTTTGGAGACCTGGTGACAGAGCCCCGGTAAAACGTCCTGAAGACAATTTGAGACCTGAGGGAGAATTTACAACGCCCGAAAAACAACCATGGCAGCCGGCTGAGCGACAAAGGCCGAAAAAACCTGAGGATAATCTTAAACCCGAAGGAGATTTTGAAAGAAGAAAGCCAGAAGAATGGCAACCAGGAGATAGAGCTCCAGTAAGACGTCCTGATGATAATTTGAAACCTGAAGGAGAATTTACTACGCCCAAAAAGGAGGAATGGAAACCTGCTGAAAGACCTCAACAAAAGAAACCAGTAGATAATCTCAAACCTGAAGGTGAATTTTCAAAACGCCAGCCAGATGAATTTAAGCCGGCCGAAAAACCTGTAGTGAAGAAACCCCAAGACAACTTACGACCAGAAGGAGACTTTACAACTTCAAGAACAACAACAGAGGATTATAAAGTAGTCACGGGTGAAAGAGCTGAAATAATACGACGTACTGATAATATAATTACTGAAGGAGAATTCACAGGTACGTTTACGACCCAATTATAAATCTTTAATAACATATTTACAGTTTTTCTAAACATAATAAATATACACCTGAATTATTTTTTTTTATATTATTAGTACATTTTTAAATATACATACATTTTGAATGTTGAATTTTGACATACGTATGTGGATATTGTTACCATATTTTATTATTTTTGATTATTTTGAAATTAGGTAAGCTACATTAAATTTTTTCATTAATTTCTATCTTCACCTTTCGAGTTGTAATAGCTTTGAGCGGTGTATGTATTAAGTATATTATGTAAATATTTTTTTTAACAAATAAAACAATTTATTATGTAAAATTTCTTTTTTAAGGAATTTAATAATTTCATAAGAAAATTATATCTTCCAGATTTAACAACAACACGTACAGAGTATACAGTAAAACCGGTCGAAAGACCTAAACCGGTTCGACGAAACACTTGGACTAAAATAGAGGGAGATATGATAACTGAAACAACTTCACAGACGGAGTATATTGATTATACAGACACGGTTGAAAGAACGACACTGATTAAACGTAAAACAGACAATTTAATACATGAAGGCGAAATAGATTTTGTTACATCAAATCAAGCAGACTATACTGAGAAAAATACAATAATCGAGAGACCACAAAGACGTCGAACATGGACGAAAGAAGATTTTGATAAATTTTATTCGACGGAAAATGTTGAGACTCATACTACAACACAAGAAGAATACAGAGTTTATGAAGAAACAGGTCCGAGAAGACCTGAAGTGAAGAAGCCGAAGGATAATCTTAAACCTGAAGGTGATTTTGAGAAGCCCAAACCCGAAGAATGGCAACCTGCTGAAAGAGTTACACCTAAAAAGCCAAAAGACAACTTAAAGCCAGAGGGTGAGTTTGAAACTCCGAAACATGAAGAATGGCAACCAGCGGAAAGACCAAAACAGAGGAGACCTGAAGATAATTTACGTCCAGAGGGAGAATTTACAACACCCGATAAAGAAAAGTGGCGTCCTGCTGAACGTCAAACGCCTAAGAAACCTAAAGATAATCTCAAACCAGAAGGTGATTTCGAAACTCCTGAAAAAGAAAGATGGCAACCAGCTGAAAGACCCATAGCCAAAAAGCCTCATGACAATTTGCGACCTGAAGGTGACTTTGAACAAAGACAACCAGATGAATGGCAACCTGCAGAACGTCCAGTTCAACGAAAACCAAAAGACAATCTCAAACCAGAAGGCGAGTTTGAACAACATAAACCAGAGGAGTGGCGCCCGGCTGAAAGACAAACGCCGAAAAAACCTAAAGATAACCTTAAACCCGAAGGTGATTTCGAAACACCCGAAAAAGAAAGATGGCAGCCAGCAGAAAGGCCCAAACCTAAAAAGCCTCATGACAATTTACGACCCGAAGGTGACTTTGAACAAAGACAACCTGATGAATGGCAACCAGCGGAACGTCCAATTCAGAGGAAACCAAAAGATAATCTCAAACCAGAAGGTGATTTTGAACAACCAAAACCAGAGGAGTGGCGCCCTGCTGAGAGACAGACACCTAAGAAACCTAAAGACAATCTAAAGCCCGAAGGTGATTTTGAAACTCCTGAAAAAGAAAGATGGCAACCAGCTGAAAGACCGAAACCCAAAAGGCCTCATGACAATTTGCGACCTGAAGGTGACTTTGAACAAAGACAACCCGAGGAATGGCAACCTGCGGAACGACCAATTCAGAGAAAACCAAAAGACAATCTTAGACCTGAAGGTGAATTTGAACAACCAAAACCAGAAGAATGGCGACCAGCTGAGAGACATACTCCTAAAAAACCAAAAGATAACCTCAAACCCGAAGGTGATTTTGAAACACCAGAAAAAGAAAGATGGCAGCCAGCTGAAAGGCCCAAACCCAAAAAGCCTCATGACAATTTACGACCCGAAGGTGACTTTGAACAAAGGCAACCTGATGAATGGCAACCAGCGGAACGTCCAGTTCAAAAGAAACCAAAAGACAATCTTAAGCCAGAAGGTGAATTTGAACAACCTAAACCAGAAGAGTGGCGTCCTGCTGAAAGGCAAACACCTAAAAGGCCTAAAGACAACCTCAAACCAGAAGGTGAATTTGAAACTCCTGAAAAAGAAAGATGGCAACCAGCTGAAAGACCCAAACCTAAGAAACCACATGACAATTTACGACCTGAAGGTGATTTTGAACAAAGGCAGCCTGATGAATGGCAACCAGCAGAACGCCCGATTCAAAGGAAGCCGAAGGATAATCTTAAACCCGAAGGTGATTTTGAAACTCCAGAGAAGGAAAGATGGCGTCCAGCTGAAAGGCGCATACCCACAAAGCCTCATGACAATTTACGACCTGAAGTCGATTTTGAACAAAGACAGCCTGATGAATGGCAGCCGGCGGAACGTCCGATCCAAAGAAGGCCAAAGGACAATCTTAAGCCTGAAGGTGACTTTGAACAACCAAAACCAGAGGAGTGGCGTCCTGCTGAAAGACAGACTCCTAAAAAACCTAAAGACAATCTTAAACCAGAAGGTGAATTTGAAACTCCAGAGAAAGAAAGATGGCGCCCTGCTGAAAGGCCGAAACCCAAAAAGCCTCATGACAATTTACGACCTGAGGGTGATTTTGAGCAAAGACAACCAGAAGATTGGCAACCAGCAGAGCGTCCTATACAAAAGAAACCAAAGGACAATCTTATGCCGGAAGGCGAATTTGAACAACCAAAACCAGAGGAATGGCGTCCCGCGGAAAGACAGACACCTAAAAAACCTAAAGACAATCTCAAACCAGAAGGAGAATTTGAAACTCCCGAAAAGGAAAGGTGGCGTCCAGCTGAAAGACCTACGCCTAAAAAGCCCCACGATAACCTACGTCCTGAAGGTGATTTTGAGCAAAGACAGCCAGAAGAATGGCAACCTGCAGAACGTCCAGTTCAAAAGAAACCAAAAGACAATCTCAAGCCAGAAGGTCAATTTGAACAGCCTAAACAGGAAGAGTGGCGCCCTGCTGAGAGACAAACACCTAAAAAGCCTAAAGATAACCTCAAACCAGAAGGTGAATTTGAAACTCCTGAAAAAGAGAGATGGCGTCCAGCTGAAAGACCTAAAGCTAAAAAGCCACATGATAACTTACGACCTGAAGGTGACTTTGAACAAAGACAACCAGAAGATTGGCAACCTGCAGAACGACCAATTCAGCGGAAACCAAAAGACAACCTTAAGCCAGAAGGCGATTTCGAACAACCAAAACCAGAAGAGTGGCGTCCTGCTGAGAGGCAAACTCCTAAAAAACCTAAAGATAATCTCAAACCTGAAGGTGATTTTGAGACTCCTGAAAAGGAAAGGTGGCGCCCAGCTGAAAGACCGAAAGTCAAAAAACCAGATGACAATTTACGACCTGAAGGCGACTTTGAACAAAAACAACCGGAAGAATGGCGACCTGCAGAACGTCCAATACAAAAGAAACCGAAGGATAATCTTAGGCCGGAAGGCAAATTTGAGCAACCAAAACCAGAAGAATGGCGTCCTGCTGAAAAACAGATACCTAAAAAACCCAAAGACAACCTCAAACCAGAAGGAGAATTTGAAACACCTAAAAAAGATAGGTGGCAACCTGCTGAAAAACCAGAAATTAAGAAGCCAAAAGATAACTTAAAACCTGAAGGTGAATTCGAAAAACCAAAACAAGATGAGTGGCGCCCGGCTGAACGACAAACTCCGATAAAACCTCAAGATAATCTAAGACCAGAGGGTCAATTTGAAACTCCCAAACAAGACGGATGGCGTCCTGCCGAAAAACCGGAAATAAGAAAGCCAAAAGACAACCTCAAGCCAGAGGGTGAGTTTGAAAAGCCAAAACAAGATAAATGGCAGCCGGCAGAAAAACAAACTCCTAAAAAACCTCAAGATAATTTGAAACCAGAAGGAGATATGGAAGTGATTAGACGAACGGATTACACAGTCACTCGTGGTGATCGTGCTGACGTTGTAAGGCACGAGGATCATCTCAAAATGGAAGGTGTTATTGATGTTCGTCGTACTAGAGATGACTATAAACGTATTGACAAAACAGAAAAGGTGATAATACAGAAACATGAAGATAATTTGAGGACGGAGGGCGAGTTTATTGATCTTTGTATTCGTAATGATTATAATGCTACCAAAGGTGAAAGAGCATCAGTAGTCAAACCACAAGATAACCTCAAGCCCGATGGTAAATTTTACAAGCCAGAAGTAGTTCCATCTCAGCCAGCTGAAAAACGTAAACCTTTTAAGCATGTTGATAATATCACAATTGAAAGAGATACTGATATTCGCCGTAAACAAAAAGTTGAAAGGGTAGACATAATACGAAGAGAAGATAATTTAAAAATAGAAGGTGAATTTATTGATATGAAGCAGAGAAATGATTATCACGTTGTTACTGGTGATAAATCAACTATTGTGAAGCATGAAGACAATCTTAAAATGGAGGGCAAAATGGAGAACATCCGCTCTTCAGACACGTATCGTGTCGTTAAGGGTCAACGAGTAAAACTAACGCGCAGAGAAGATAATCTTAAAATTGAAGGTGTTTTTGAAGATCTTACCCGTAGAGATGACTACAAAATAAATAAAGATACAAAAACAGCAATAACTTACGTTACTGATAAAAAGAAAACAAGAGACACAGAAGACAGAATTCATGAATACACAAATGGTACAACTTCTGTAACAGAAATATACGAAGAAAAAGGAGATCGTAGAACGCCGACACCCGGACAGAAGCCAAAATCTGTGGAAGATGATACTTCTCCTCGGCACCCATCGCAAGGACCATCAGAAAATAAAAGACCAACTGAAAGACCTGTAACTGATCGTCATGATAAGGGTCCAAAAGATCAAATTCACCGTGTACCCCAAGTCGATAAAACACAAGTAAGTCCTGGCGATAAGACTAGCGATACGTCTAGGCCCAAATGGGGTGAACCAAAAAATAATTTATTCCCAGATGGAAGTGGAACCACGCCTGATGGTGTAAAAACTCGACCTGAAGATAATATAAGATCTGAATTCGATCAACCTAAAAGACCTCAGCAAACTCATGAGCGTGCTAGCCCTATTAGACCAAAGGATAATCTTTTCCCTGAAGATGATGTAAGGGATTATGCATCATCTCCAAACAAAAGTGGAGACTATATACATTCAGATATATCAAAACGTGATGATAGGCACAAGGTACCGCGGCAACGTAGTCCTGAAGAAGATAGACAACATCGTCAAGTAATAAGAAATGATGATCAAAGATATTATACCACAACCCACACCGACAATTCTAAGTTTATTGATGAAACAACTCATAGTCATCATGCTGTTAAATCACATATCACTAAAAGTGTATCTAATATGCATGACGTTAGCTATGTGAAAAACACTCATTCTGAAAAACATACTAAGCATACAGATGTAGATGACACCACTGTAGAAAAAACTCGACATATAAAGTCTGGATCAGATGTTCACGATTCTCGGCTAAATCAAACTTATGATATATCACAAAAAGACACTAACACGTCATCTTCTAAAAAAGTAAACCGAACATCTGTAGATACTATTAATCGCGATGAAACTGATCGTTCGACTTCGAGACATTCGACGGAAAGAAATGTTATCAATAAAATTGATTCCAAGAATATAAAGACTGTATCATCCACTTCTACAAATAAAATCATGAAGCAGGTTACAGAAAAGAAATTAATTGGTGGTAAATGGGTTACAGTAACGAAAAACGTTGAAGTTATGACCAGTTCTGGTGGTGACACAAAAAGTCCAAGCAACAGAACGTATCCTGATGGTCGAACCGAAATTCGGAACAAACAAACAAGTAGTACTATGGGAAGTATTATATCATCAGATCAAGCCAACATCAATAAGCACAATCAACGTGACGTCCTTAATACTACCCATGTCGTGAAAGGAAGACCTGACGAAAATAATGGCCGCTATGTTGAACATTCGGTTTCAGACAATCATTTAACTAAAACAACAGGTCATCAGTCGTCTCAAAGATTAATAAGTTCTGAACAATATTCATCATCTTCTTCGAATCAGGCTGTAACAAATCAACAACACTATAGTCACGTATCGTCAGGCGTTCAGTCTCAAGAGAACGTATACAACGCAGGACAAACAAGAGGAAATAATCAAGTCGACAAAAATATATCCTCAATGACGCAAATAAGTGACAGGCAAATACACAAACAAGGGGGTGGCGAAAACATTCAAAGAAAGTATGTAAATGATCAGTCATCTATTAGCCAAAATATTTCAAACCAAGACAATCGAGACTATCGGAGTACTCATTCTTCAGATCGACACGTCCAACATACTACTGGATCTTCTGCAAATATTTTATCTACAACTCATGTCGAACACAACGTTTCGAAGGTGTCTTCGAGTCATCAATCACACACTATAAATAGGAATCAACTAAGTGATAGTGTGACGAAAACTAGCATTGAATTTCAAAGAGCAATGCATGGTGGCGGAGATGTTCCGATATCTTCAGTAGAGAAAACATCACGTGCGGGCCACCACAAGCGTACATCTGATTTAGTTTCGGATATGGCAAGTACGAATGCAGTGCTACATCGTAAAGGGGTTACATCAACAACAGAGGCACAACATTCGATAAGTTCCACTGCCGCTGCACAGAGGAAGAGCATTACCAATCTTAATGATCGCGGTGAATATATAAGCAATTCAACCCACAGTGCTGATAGGAAAAGTATCAGTTCTATGCATCGATCTGCTCGTGATAGCTCAGCCGTAATATCGCATCATACTGAAAATGTCGATATTCGTCGTCAGCAAAAGAGAGACGGTCAGTCTACTATGGTGGTAGAGCGACAACCGCGTGTCGTTGTAAGAGACAATCTTCGAGTCGGCGGCGAGTTTTATGGTCAGTCTGAAGCACGTTCTTACGGTAGTTTCTCAAGATCTAATCAAGTGGAGAAGTCGGAGAGAAATGAGCGCGTAGAAAAAGTTGAGCGCCATGTGAGACATGGTACAACTTCCCATTTCGTTTTAGGAGACAGTGGCACTAGTTACAAGCGCGAATACACCGCTCACGTCCACGGAACGTGTCCAGCTACGCTGATCGAATCACCGCGCACTCCGTTCAAACACACTCGCGACTCTCGTGAACACAAGTTTTATACAGCGAAAATAACTCAAAAAACGCCTCAGTAACTTCAATGATATTGATAAAAAATGGTAACTAATATAAAACCCTATCATTCCTTATATACTGGAACTCTGAAATTGAACTAAGTATAAGTTTTATATTGTATTTTTATAAAGCTAACATTACTAGCTTAAAAATATGTAATGTGCCTTTTAATAAATAATTAATATATATGCATAATATATTTAATATTCTTTAAGCATAAGAATAACGACATTTAACTATATTTTGAAATTATTGTCAATCATTGCCATGTAATAAATTTTTAATAATAAAAAATAAAAAATAAATATATTTTTAAATGTTAAATCTGAAAATTCTACTTCCCGACCATCGGAAGGTTTGGGTACGTTGGGCATGTAGTTGATGTAGTCTTTCGAATATATTATTTAATAATAATAATAATAATAATAATAAAGGCGTAGGGATGTGACGACCCCATCGCCCGATAGGTGTGTGACTATTGGATCGAGTATTCAGTAGTTACACATCTACCGCAGCTAGTCATCCGCAGGGCAGCTCGAGGCGCGCTGTTGGGGG
>DVVJ01000061.1:0-22631 GCA_018234505.1 Junonia neildi neildi
GTCGTAACAATTAAATATTATAAATTATATTACAATACATACATCTATACTCAATTGCCTTTCATTACATCATCCACTGACAAACTAGGCAAATTGGTGACCCCGACGTGATAAAAATTATAAAATGACCAGTGAAAATATAACACCACCAGCCTGCACAGCACCCGAATTAGCAACAGTCACAGTGTCATCAAGAATCCCTGAGTTTTGGTGCGATCAAGCTCGCTTATGGTTTGTGCAATGTGAAGCCATATTAACACCTCAAAGACTAAGCGACGAAGCGAAGTTCAACTTAGTCGTCACGAAGCTGGGAAAAGACGTAATACAACAAGTCAGCGACATTCTACTTCAGCAACCCCAAACGAAGAAATATGACACACTAAAATCGAGATTATTAGCAGTGTACGAAGAATCAGAAAATCGTCAACTCCAAAAACTTTTGAGTGAAATCGAACTTGGCGATGAGAAACCATCTCAACTATTGAGGCGCATGCGAGATTTAGCCAGGGGAAAAATTCCCGACGAAACGCTGAGTATCATGTGGCAAGGTCATTTGCCAGCCGCAGTACGCTCCGTCCTTGCCGTCACTGATGTAAAAGATTTGGAAAATTTAGCTACCATTGCAGACAAAATTATGGAAAATACAAGGCCTATTCAATTAGCGGAGGTTAGTAGTAAACCGCCGACGTCAGCTAATAACCTGTCCGTGTTGCAAGCACAAGTGGCTCAGTTATCTTTACAAGTGATGGAATTGCAGAAAATTCAAAGATTTCAACACAAAAAACGAAATTATAATATTCATAATCGCTACCGATCAAAATCCCGTGGCCGTAATATGATACAACGTAAGTCACGGAGCGCCGATGATCTTTGCTATTATCATGCGCGATTTCGCCATAGGGCTAACAAATGTACAGAGCCGTGCGCATGGAATAAACAAAATACCCAGAACACGGAAAACTAAATAAGGTGCAGTCAGTGGCGGATGTCTGCACCCTTTTACCAAGCCACCGCCTTTGCGTGACCGACTTAAACAGTGGTCTACGTTTTTTGGTGGACACGGGAGCCAACGTTTCTGTTTTGCCAGCCGTTAAAAAACCCTACAGACACAGTGATAGTGACAGTTATAGACTTTATGCCGCGAATGGGAGTGAAATACGAACATATGGAACTAAGCGCTTAGAGTTAAATTTAAAATTAAGAAGACCTCATGCTTGGAATTTTATACTCGCCGACGTAAAACAGCCTATCCTTGGTGCCGATTTTTTAAATCACCACAAACTCTTAGTGGATGTAAATGGTCGAAAACTTATCGATTCTGTTACGAGTCTAAACGTTACTGGGTTTATGGTAAATTCCAAACAAGACTCTATCAAAACAATTCAGGTCACTAACCCGTACTACGATTTATTGTCAGCTTATCCCGATATAACAAAACCTATGTGTTACAAAAATGTGCCAAAACATAACGTAATGCACCACATCGAGACTACTGGACCCCCTGTCTTCGCCCGCGCTCGACCTCTTTCCGCCGACAAATATATGAGAGTTAAGAAAGAGTTTGAATTCATGCAAGAAATAGGCATATGTCGACCGTCGAAGAGTTGTTGGGCCAGTCCACTTCACGTTGTTGCTAAAAAGAACGGTGAAATACGACCCTGCGGCGATTATCGCAGTCTTAATGCCATCACCAAGCCAGATAGATACCCGATTCCGCGTATTCATGACTTTACGTACTTACTGGCTGGAAAGAAGATATTTTCCCGAATCGATTTACATCGTGCATACCACTTTATTCCGATGGCGCCGGACGACATTGAAAAAACAGCAATAATAACTCCATTTGGCCTGTTCGAATTCCCACGAATGACTTTTGGCTTAAGGAACGCAGCCCAATAAGTTACCCGACCGGAAGTAATGCGTACTTTATCACAACCTTACCATAAATTAATAGTTTGTGTATTTTGGTGTCATAGTCACCAAGAATAAAGTTGCACATACAATTGTGCGGTTTACTTCGCGTAACTATCAAACTTCTTTAATATTAGTATTTCCTTCTTCAGTGGCTATGTGTAATTAACATTCAAATATACGAGTCCTCGTGTGGAAGATAGACAATCAAAATTGAAGTGCTTTTGGTTTAACATCTCCTTGTTTCGATAAATCATTAAAATCCTTCGATGTTAATCTGCAAATGTAACATCGCAAAGTAAACTTAGTCTACATAGCAACGTTACATACTTTACAATCTACCATATAATAATGCCCTATTATTTGTAATGACAGAGGGTTTTAAGGTATTTATTGCATTTTTTACGTGTTCAATTTCTCAAATTTTAATATCAGTCGATTCGTTCACAAACCGTATCCGTATACAATAGCGTGGCGATGTCAGTGTTGGGTACTGCCAAATCATTTTGTTATTTATGAGACCCGCTAGACTTAAGTTCAGACTTAAAACGTAAAAAAAATATGCTTTTTATCCTTAACTAGCTGACCCCGCGAACTTTGTTTCGCCTTAATGGCAATAAATAGATAAGCAGATTTTTTAATTGATTTCTTACAAATTTAAAATTGTCATCCATACGTCATTACATAGCTGTCATTTGCGTTTTGTTATTCCAAGTCTGATTCTTTTTTGTTATGTCACGTTTTATAGTGACTGACGTTTCATGTCAAGTCACACGGGAATGCTGGCGAACGGGATAAAAAGTATCCTATGTCCTTCTCCTGGCTCTAAACTACCTCCCTGCCAATTTTCAGCTAAATCGGTTCAGCCGTTCTTGAGTTATAAGTGAAGTAACTAACACGACTTTCTTTTATATATATAGACTCATGAAAAAGACACAATTATACTAAAAATTTATACGTGCGCGATTAAAAGAATTATTGATACATGAGACTATACGAGTTGTTACTAAGATGAACACCTTCATACAAACTCTTAACCTCTTATATAGCATGTAAATATAGATAAATAGCACCTAGCTTCATGTTTATGAACCACTGTATTTAATATCGTATCAGAATTTGATACAGTATTGAAATACCTACTCGTGGAGTTTCAAGAGTACTCAGCAGTACACGAGTCCTTTTGAATCGATCAAGTACATTACGGTTGGCAAAACAGTAAATTAATATCTATCATTGAAACATACTCATTAAAAATATTACATGAAATGTATTATATGAAACGAATACAGTGAACTTTCCTTAAGCATAGTATGAAAAATTTCACATAACAATAAAATGAAATTGAAAACCGGCGTAAAATGACGCTTGCGTCGTGTTTCGTCTTCGTCGTGTGAGTGAGGGTACCGGAGGCCCAATTCCCTACCCCTTCCCAATTAATTTCCCATCAATTTCCCTTCCATACCCCGTAAAAGGCCGGCAACGCATTTTGTAGTTGGTGTTGCAAATGTCCATGGGCGGCAGCATTCACTTTCCATCAGATGATCTGTCAGCTTGTTATCCCATAATAAAAAAATAAAAGGGTTGTCTGCTTCATTTGTAATTATCCCGCCCCAAAAAAGCTATTTTTGCCGTCCTAAGCCGGGCCTATGGGGCACCGCCACAGCTGTCCGCTAAACGCCAGCACCGTCACGGAACACGAGTACAAGTGGACTCACCAGCTGATCGTACTGGTGCACCATGCGTTTGATGTGGTTGAGCTTGCGATGCAGGTAGTTGACGCGCCGCCTCTCGCGCTGGTAGGCCGCGTCGTTGCGCATGCGCTGGTACTCCTCCACGATGCGCTGCTCTATGCTCTGAGGACGAATTTTAAGCAATATTAAAGATGTGTTTATGTCATTTTATAATGGAGATCTTATAGGCCGTACTTTACTTGTAGAATGGTATATGAGTTATAGGTAAGTAAAAAATTAAAGCAACACTGAAAATGTCCCATTGCTTGAAAAAAGCCTCTTTTCCTTAAGTTGGTTAAGTTACAGATTTTACTTTAAAAATTTATAATAGGTACAAGATTATAACTCATTAATAATTTGCATGAAAAGAAAGAAGGGTGCAGGCGAAAAAGATCATTAAGGTATGTATCAAAGGAGGCACATGTAGGACTACAAGTACTATGCACAAAAGTGTCCCGAATAGCTATTTGATTGATGTGTAATTATTATTGTGACAGTTAATAAGGTCAATGAAATAGAATATTCTAGTGATAGTCTGTGGGGAGAAATAAAGATTAAATATTACAAAAACAAATGTAAAAGAAAAAATATATATCATAATATGAATTCCGTTTTGATTGTTGGCAAGATTATAGGAATAAAAATACTAAATAACTAAATTAACTGTTTCATACTTAAAATACTTTACAAAATGTATTATACTTGTATAAAATTAAAATCGGAATGCTTTTAATTAAAGGTCATTAGTCACTATTAAAGATAATTGCATTTTTCCAACAAATACTTATTAAAAAAACCCAAGATAATGACACACCAGCATAAAACGATAAAAAAAATTGACCATGCAAAACAAGTACAGTAAGCCTATGTTTAAATAATGAACTCTTACGAAAATAAGTCTAATTAAATTAAAAAAGAAAACATAAAATGCATATTTAGTTTATTCATAGACCTTGAATCGAGCTAGCCGCTAACCTTTTAGACACGTAAGGAGTTGGCCTTGCTTTTAACAAGATACACGAGATTGTTTCGAAGAGAGAGTGCAGTAATTTTTATAATTAAAATTGTATATCATGAATGTAGTAAAAATGTTAAGTAAATCAGACGAATATACTGTTAGAAATGTGAAAGTTTGTAAGTGAGAGTGTGTGCTTGTTACATTGTGACGAGTTCATAGATACTCCTTCACATTAAATTACAGAGAAATTAAAGGAAATGGGCACAATTTTATTTCTAGTAATTTCTACATATCTCATAGGTATAACCATAAAATGCAGCTATTTATACTACTATTTTTACTATTTAATTAATTATTTTCGTGAAAACATTACTCTTGTTGTTATATTAACATTACTTGTGATTTGATTACTTTTAATGTTGGTGGATATGCAGCCAATTTAATGTTTATTGTAGAATGAGTTAAAATAATTTTTAGATATAATAAAACTCGAAGACATGAGAATACTACGTCAGATATACGCATAGTGGTAGTACGACATGATAGAACTTGGTTATAACAGATAAAGAGTGTAGGAAATGCTAGTGGAGTATTACCTACACTCGTAGGTAATGGTGGTAAGGTTGGGTAGACCTGGTAGCTACGGGTAGTATTAGTATTGTGTGTAGTGATCTTCAGAATGTGTGTAACCGTGTTAGTGTGTATGTTAATGATAGAGTGCAGGTAGTATTAACAGATAGGGTGTATAGATAGAGCACAGGATGGTGTTTGTACTGTTTGTGTGTAAAGTGTACAGAGTGCAGATGGTGTTGGTAGTGGGAATGTAATATATAGATTGAGAATAGAGTCAGTAGAGTGTGTGTTATATGTTTGTGTATCAGTAATGTTAGTGTAGTGTCGGTGGCGTGTGCTTGTAATGTGTATAGAGTGCGTGTAGTCTTGATAGTATTTGTGCGTGTGCGTGCGAGCGCGCGCGCTCTTCTGTGGGTGTGTGTGTGTGTGTGCGTGTGTGTGTGCGCGCGTGCGGTACTGACCCGGTGCTGCGGCGAGCGCGGCTCGGCGTGCTGCAGCTGCTGCTCGAGCTGCGTGAAGAGCGCGGCGACCTGCGCGACGCGCTCGTACAGCGACTGGTACTCCGTGTAAAGCGTCGCGAACTCGTTCTTGTACGAGCGCCGCGTCGACGACGACGTAATCGGCGGATATTGTCTGCAATACGAGATGACGCGTTATTTAGTGGTAGCTAGGAAGTGCAATACCAGTGGTTCTCTGGTTGATAAATATGTACTGTAGTACCTTTGCCAAATGTTGCAAAATTTTCGCGTACGTTATTGTTAAATTTGTTAAGAATGGAGACAATATTTTCGGGTACAACCGACGATATAAGATATGCCGTCAGTGCTTCACATAATTATGTATGTCGACAACGAGAAAGATGAGAAGCGCGGGGGCTCGCGGCCCGTTGCGTGCGTTCTGCGATTCACCGGCCTCTCATAATCATCAAACGACAGCCAGCTAGGCGAAGGCACTTCCTCGTTCTTAATTTTATTTTAATAAATATTATCCCCTTCCCCTTTCTATCGCAACAAAGTCCCGTTCGAGCGCTTTAGTATTATAATAAAACCATTATTTGATATTACTACGCTATGATGTGCAAGTTGTTCAAAATACCATTACTCACCTTTCAATGTCTACCAAATCAGTCATATTTTCTTCAGGCACAGACGTTAAAGCTGTATTTTCTAAAGGTTCCGTATTTGTGATGTTATTTACTGTAAGAAAACATAAATAAAATAAATAAATAAATATTTAGTACAATACTACTTTTTATCATATCTTTCAAGATTACAATCTATACCTAAACAGAAATTACATTGTAAAGTGGAAAAACCCATACAGTCATCAATTCTATATATATTTACTTATAATAGCAGTAGTTTGGAATAAACATATTATTGGTAAATAATAAAAAGTAGATTTATTTACCTGTGATACTAGTTTGCTCTACTGGAGGACTACTTCTACTAAAGCCGTTCGTCTTAACAGGACTGGGGCAGAGATCCTTGACGGTAGTAAAGTTGAGAGTATAACCGTTGTCCTTTTTAACTGTAAGCAAAATAATTATAAATTATGATTTTACCATCATTTTGTTATACAAAAATATATTGAACAACATAGTATAAAAATAGGTATTTTTCAAAAAAAAAATTGTATAATTTCGTGGAAATCATATTAAAATCACGAATATATCGTGAGGCATGCAATTTCGCCTGCATTTGAATGGGAATTACCTATTATCATAATCATTTTGACTAAGCCACACATTATCTTCATAAACTGTAGCTTATACGTTATTCTGTTCTTTCCATTTCGTAGTTTTTGTGTGAAGAAAAACATTAATCCTCATGAAGTTATGAACATTAGCATTAATAATATAAGTAGAATTCATATTTATTTATAAGTGCTGTCCTAGTTAGAAATAATTATTCGTTTAGTTTGAAATCCACTGCGTTCGCTAGTTTAACTAGTAATTCTTATACAATCAATTAATTTATTCAAAGAATTTGAATAAAAGAATGTCCTTTATCATACAACTACAATTCATTCGATATCATTACTCTTTTTTTATAATACATTCTTATAGAATGATTTAAAAGACACGATAGAATTGTAAATGAGTATAGTGTGGTATTTATCTAACACGGTGTATAACACAAATGTGAAATAAGTAAGTCAGGCTTAATGTATGGAACAGAGTCAATAACAAATTAACGCCGAGTCGGACGTAACATGGTGTTATCTGTCGTGAATTGTAAACACGTCCATTTATGTGCAAATTGCGACATGACAGCATTGATCCAATTTCAATATTTAGTATGCTTGATCAAAATATACATTTTTCATTCCTACATTATAATTTATTGGGAAAAGTCGTAATGTTTTTGGTTGTATGATGAGTATATTTCGTAATAAATATTAATTTTATTGGAAATCATGAATCACAACAGTGAAATGAATCATTTCATTGTTGCGAAATTTTTGTAAACATCATTTGAATTATAATACTATTCTATAGTTGTCACGTATTTAGACGATTCTTATATCAATAATTGGAATTACCAATCTGAAATGATTAAAGAAACAGCGGAGATAAGAAAATCGCCTTGTGCACATTATACGTTCACATTAAATTAATAACCATTATTTATTCACGTTCGTTCGTCACGTTATTCAATTAGTTACGTAAATAACTTCTTGGCTTGATTCATTAGTGTTGGGATTTCGAAATCATTTGATAATGAATCAAATCGTCTAAAATGGCGAGTATCGTTATGTAATACGCGAATTATGTACTGGTTATTCCTTTTACAATTGCATATCTTTATATTAAGTAGCATTAAATTAACTGGCAATCGCTTTTTTTTGTTTTCTTTCAACTAAAAGTTTCGAGTTTGTAGGATGTGGTCGCGTTAGCGGAAATGAGTGGTTAAAGACGTAATTACGATAAATTTTATTTCTTTGTGGCAGAAACGATTGTATGTAAATAAATTAAAGTTTAATGATCTTTTTTTTGAGTAAATAAAGAATCCAAGTAATAAATAAAAATATACAATTGCTATACGACAATCACAATCATAAATATAATGAATTTTACTTGTGAGATGTTAAATTTCACATAAAATGAAGAAAAAACGTTCTAGAACATTTATTCGAAAGCAATTTCTTAATAAAAGCATTGTGATAATGTTATCTTAGTTTTATATTCGTAATGTGAGCAATGTATTGTGATAGATGTGCCGTTTCCTAATTGCGAATGCATTCAGACAGATTGCATATTGCAGTGCCAACAAGACTGTATATATTCTATCTAAATGGCCACACATTATGGCGAAATCCTACAAGTAATTTCATTAAAGCTTTGGTCCTAATTACAAGTTGTCGTAACTTTTGACGATTGAAGATTTTAGATTTTCTAAGGTTATCATGATTTAAAACGTGACATTAACAAACTTATTACTCTTTGATGTTTTGTAAGATTTTAAATTGATTTACAAACTTATTTTATTCCCGGTTGTGCTGTAATTTGATGATTCATGGTAAAGAAGTTGATTAAGACTACGTGTCAATCGTTATGTCGGACAAGACTGTAATTCTACAGACAATCTACTGCAAGTCACCTTTACGATCATATAGTATGTTGGCAGTTGTCTGCGAATTCCCTTATGTTTGTAATGCTTAGACCAAATAGCCTTTCAACCGTCGCGTCGATACGATCGTCGTTCAGCCTATGGACGAAGATAGTAGTCAGGTAGTGCTGGTGGACATGTTGTCCAGGTATGTACTATGGGCATATTATGTGGCGTTACTCAGTCCCGATCGCTGTGAAGCTAAGCCTAATGAGACTAATATAGGCGCGGTCGCAAGTCGAAATTTTGGGGAGGGTCCAAAATAAAATACGTCTAGTATTTGTAGTAGGTACAGTTATTTAGTGCTATTTCTTATAAGATACTTAAAATGTGTCTGTGAGCTTAAGAAATTGGAGTTGAACCATTCCAAAGATTTTTCATTTTAGGGTTTTTTCATGTCCCCTGTGACTCCCCTTCGGACCGCGCCTGGGTAGCACATGATGGTGATGGTACTCACCGGTGGCGCGGTCGTCCTCGTTGTCGGACGCGTGCCGCTCGCCGGAGGAGGTGGTCGCGTAGCCGGAGGAGGGCGGCGAGGGGCGGCGGTAGTGCGAGATGCGCAGCTTCTTGACGGCGGCCGGCGCGTCGTCCGCGGCGCCGGCGCGCTTGCCGCCGGGCGACGCGCGCGGGGAGAGCGAGTTCGCGCTGTCGCTGCTCAGCGGCGGTGTTAGATTTTGAGGTTTCCGCCTGGTGACATGTACGAATGTGACTATTAGTAAAGTCATAACACAGCGTTTAATGTATACGCTATGTTTAATATGTGTGTCATACTATAAAGCTGCCATCAGATAACTTCTGACACCACGTTTAACTTTACCTTATTATAAAAATACAGTTATGAATATAGCTGATGAATTCGTTTAATTGAACACGCTAACATCAAAAATTCTTTTAGTAAAATAGGTCGTTTATAAAGTATATAAGGACATATCGACTAATAGGATATCAAGATAAGCTTTATGTTAGATAGAAAACATTTACATAAAATTGTTGTATCTAAAATAATCTTCGGCACGTTTACTTCAAAAACCATTATGAATAAACTATTCAAATACTTAAAGTTAGACTAATTATTATTTCCAGTGACCTTCACATCAACCTTTGACGTCTTTTGTTAAAGTCAATCTGAATATAATATTCTACGTTTTAATCAGACCAAGATATAAAACTAATTTAAGAACTACGTTAATATTAGTTCGAAAGTAGACAAAGTTGAACGGTTCCAACAGACCTCTTGAGCAAACGTTTCTCTTCCTCCGTATAGAAAGGCCAGTCTTCATTAACATCGTTCCATACGTGCCTACGTAAGTGGTAACAGTTGTCCTTGAGCGTGCCAATCTCTGGCAGGATCTTGTTCACCATACTACGTTCCTTTTCCTTGAGGCCCTCTGCAAGGTTACCCCAAGCGTTAAACAAATTATACATTACAAATGACAGGGATATCTGTTACTCGGATATAAGCTTACCACTCATGAGTCTCGCGTATAGTTCGGGCTTCTTGAAGGGTTTCAGTGCTAATAATTGTATAAGTCTTTCTCTGAAACGGAAAATAATTTTTGTTATTAGTTTCACTGTGTGATTTATGTATAATAATATTTTAATTCTTGTGAATACTTAGCACCTAATATACAATTTATGATTATAATACTGTAAAAAAACAGCAGGAATAGTTCAAGCAGTTTAAGTAGTTTTTTTTCGTTCCTTTTATAAATGAAATTAATTACGATTATTTTAGCGATTAAAATAAACCTTGGTCTTAAGATGATACTACTTTATTATTTTTTTGTATAGTAGTATAAGTTTTTTTTTACTGCAACAAAAAGTTGGCCTACGTGATTTAAGACCGTTGAAAAAATATTTATCATAAACTACGCTTAAATTTGAAATATTTATAACTGTAGTACACACAACAAAAAAATTAGAAGTTTTATATAACTTTTAATGTCAGAATTTTCCACGGAAAAATTTACAAAAACATATTTTCAATCATTTGTCATGATTTCAGTACAATTCGTCTATTAGCTGATAACAAAAAAAATATTCAGCATATGAATGATGAATATTACATCGATGTATAGAAATCACGAGTTTTGAATGATTGCCTTGAGTTGTTTTAGCTTAATAATAATTTGTGCACAACCTTGGCTGCGCATGAGTCAGCCGTCGCAAGCACTAATCGCCATGTTAAGTTAGGCTCGTATTACAAAACCAATAATGGAAAGTGAGACCTCATTCGCATAGAAATGTAAAAAAATTCACTATCATTTTGAGTTTTTTTAATTTCTCTGGTCATTCCCATTCGGCTACTTGTTAAATTTAAAAACCACATTTCATGTACAACCGCGTATTATCAGTTTTAACGATAACGATAATATAACAATATTTTATCATCATTCACAACCAAATTTAGACCTGTCTAAAATATTCGTGTTTACATAATGTATAAATGTTTTTCCTTGTTTATTTTTTTATTTTCATTTCTTTTACATTTGTAATGTTTTTGGTTATTTATAATTTTATATCGTTTTCTGGTCCATTAGATAATAAGACAAATATTTTTGGTAAAAACTTCACTCTGAACAAATGGTTTTGATATAGCCGTAATGTGTAAAGTCCATTTTCTGACTCTAAGAATAAAATATTCTCAAAAAGCCATATTAGAATCAAGTGGTTGCAATAATGTAAGAAATTACACGAACAATTGCTTATCTACCAATTATGAGGGTCTACGTCAATATATTGACTCAGATGTTTGTTGAAACTCAATTCTAGCTGATAACTTAAATCAATATTTTTACCAACAATAATATATATAAACTATATATAACACTGAATAATTTTGTTGTTGCGAGAAAAAATGACCTTAGAAAAATACTTCCACATTATTCAAACCTATTTTTATCTTCCTTTATGATTCAAAGGTTTTTCTTTATTTAGTTATCATTACAATTAATAATTAATTCTATCTGAATATAAATTATGAGTTAATACTTAAATTCCTTCATCTCTTTTATGATTACGATTAAAATCAGAAAAGGGTATTTCCCTGTAAAATTTTTAACTACACGTGATGTATCACGATATAAATAATTATTTCTTGGTGATTTTCATTACAGTTTTAATCACTGAAAGATTATGAACACATCATGACTTTGCCAAACGAAAAAATCAATTATAAGTTGAGAACACGTGGTGTTTAAATGTATTGGGAGTTTGGGACTCGATAATGAACATATGACAGAAAACCGGCGTAAAATGACGTTTGCGTCGTGTTGCGCCGCGTGAGTGAGGTTACCGGAGGCCCAATTCCCCACCCCTTTCCCATTTATTTCACATCAATTCCTCCTAAAAGGCCCGCAACGCATTTTGTAGCTTCTCTGGTGTTGCAGGTGTCCATGGGCGGCAGCATTCACTTTCCACCAGGTGATCTGTCAGCTCGTTTACCGACCTATCCCATAAAAAAAGAAACTCACTTTAAGGGTCGCCTCGTGAGGTCCGGGTTGGGGGGAGGCCGCTGCGGCTGGTGGGGGTGTGGCTGCGGCAGCTGCTGCGGCGCGGCGGGCGGCGGGCGGCTCGCGGGGGGAGCGACCGCCGGCCTCTCTATGCGTTCCACTCTTTCTGACCTCTCGGTTCTCTCGGGCCGGTCCGGCCTCTCAGGTCGTTCTGGCCTCTCCGGTCGGTCGGGCCGTTCCTGCCTCTCAGGCCGCTCCGGTCGCTCGGGCCGTTCGGGCCTCTCGGGCCGCTCCGGTCGCTCGGGCCGTTCGGACCGTTCGGGCCGTTCCGGTCGCTCGGGTCGCTCCTGCCTCTCGGGCCGTTCCGGCCGTTCAGCCCTCTCGAGCCGTTCCGCCAGTTGGGCCGAGGGCCCATTTGAGTAATTCGTTGAGCGCACTTTGACACGTCGCCCTATATCTGTTTGATTAGGTTTAATGACGCGGGTGCTGAAATATAAATAGACGTTATTGTTTAAGTACAATACACAATAAATTGGTAATATCTGATCGTTTTGACTATTACAGGAATATTAAAAAATATTAGAGCTATAGTCTTTTCATTAATGAAACATTGTATTTAAGGTAATTTCATTTAGACAGACCATTTGCTCAGCTCCGCGGCGATGGTCCTGGACATGCGGTCCTTGGTCGCCTCGTACGAGTCGTCGTTGGCCTGCACGCGCATCCTCCGAGGCAGCGGCCCGCACGACTCCAGGCGCTTCACGCCCCCACTCCTAACGCACTCAAACGAACCCTAAAACATTATTATAATTTCATTGTTACACATTCATGTTAAAACGTTTTATCTTATTATTATAAATCAATAGTTTTTGTCCGTGTATTGCAATTTATAATTTGTGAAGCTATGATGTTAATGATGTTTGAAATAAAAAATACAGACACTATATTGACCTTATAAAATATCAAGTTGAATATTAATTACAGACAAAATATACAAAAGCCAATCAATACATTTGAAGAAGGTATTGATATTTCTACCTAATGACTTTAATTTAAATGAGACATTTGATAATTGCTTGCTACGTGCACAATCTTGTTGAAAAACTCGTTCACAAAATATATTTCTGTCACTATGTATTTATTTACAACGTATATTATTAACCTTGCAGCGTCTAATCATTATCACAGGGACACAGGTATTTCATTTAACTTTTAATATGTTGATAATTACATTTCGAGATGAAACGATTCATTGCTAAGTGCGATACTTTATTGACTTGACACTTATTCGTTAAATGATGGTTAATCACAATACCAATATAGTAAGTCAATCGTTCTAGATTCGTTTGTAATCAAAATATTCAGGGCACGCGGTTGTGGAGACATACATAAGTTACTCTGACGAATTCGTCGGTCACAACTTATGGCAGCTACCGCTCAGCGACCTACAAATCAAAACGAGCACACCTTATCGGTGTTAAATTCTATCACTTGTTATACTTCGTTCAATATCAGCTGAGCGTTTGGTCGAACCGTTGAGGAAAAACCTCAAGTCTACTGGACGCTGGTACAAGGTTACATCGAGAAACAAAAAATATACTTTGCTTAATATTACAAGAACTGCTTGTTGAGAGTAAACAATAATATCAAACAAATTGATAATATTTATATAAAGTCAGCAAGAAATTGACCTTTAGCAGATAGCTATCATATCGGCGACACTTGTATGACTTACAATTAAGACCAAAGTATGACTTACAATTAAAAGTACATTATAAATGCAATATCAAGTATAAATGCATAATTAAGTATATTCGGGAATTTTGTAATCCTCTCTGATAACTAATAAGTAGCCACCGGTAATAAGAAAGAATGAAATTATACAATCTCGTTTCCAAACGATAAGATTAACAATTTAATACACCTACCTAAACCTTAAAGAAAAGCCTACATAATTTATGAAAACCGAAAAATATTATACCTATTTTTGTAAATTAATATTATTGTGTTAAAGCAACTGAGTTTACACTAAGTGGCTTTTGGGTTGTTTAGAGACCGGAAAAGAAACTAAGACGCATTTCATCTCAATACGACGCACGTTAGAAAGTTGAGAAAAGTTTCATTCAATCTCCGCGAACATTCAGATTTTAAACAAACTATTACGGGCATACTAATTCATTTATTTATAAAGCGATAAACTGTTTACAACAAAATAACTCTATGACGTTTTAATTTATATCAATATCAGATAGCTTATATAATCAAATATACTTGATTATCGCGAGTTTTTTAATTGAAAATAAATTTCATGTTGGTAGGTGTAGTTTGTATCAGTTTCAACATAAGATTAGTGAATTACATCACTTTTGCTCATACATTTTTCCATGATCATGATTTAAAGCGCCTAGTGAAAAACAAGAAACAGTATATCAAATAACATAGAAAGTTGTTTAACGTCAACTGCAATAGGACTGATGATGCTTGATATGATTTCAATTATTTGTTACTTTATAACAATTTTCATGTTGTTTACCTGTGGACCCTCCATTTCTGCATTACTATTGATACTGAAGTGAAACGTGGACTCGCCCGTTTGTCCATTGCCACTGGATGGAGCCGGAATGGAGATTTTCTGGAAAAGAAAATTTTAAAAATTACATAAAATGCTTGGGAATATTTTACTCTACATTTTTGTCAATTTTTTATTTTCACCCACGGATATTTTTGTATTTTTATTTCAATTACGGTTACCTGTTGAGTTATTATATCCGAAATGATTATGCAACTATATGAATTATTTTTTCCGTAAAAAGTGAAAGTTATTTTTATTAAAAATTTTATTTATGATATCCATTAGCATCAATGTTTGGTGATTTGCATGTTTGTTAATCTGCTTATCAACAGTATAATACAAATTATCATCACGTGTGTGTGACAACTATCTCCGACGAATATGTGACGTTATGATAGCAATAAAATATAATGGTGTTGTGCTGAAATAATATATTATGAAGAAAGTCGAGTCAAGTTCGGCTAGATATAAAATAGATTACAAAATTTTGTATATCTGCAAGACTTGTTCTCTTTTCTTTCTATTTGTGTAGTTTGTTCCATTGTTCCACTCCATACACTTATCATTTTATTTAAAACAAACTATAAATATAATAAAAACAATCTACGTATTTTGTGTAACTAAAATTTAAACATTATTGCATCATTTATAATACAATTTTTATAATACTTAGTGAAAAAATACATACATAATTACATACATAGATAAGATACACAAAATTCAAATAGAAGACGTAAAAATGTACGGTAGTCGTAACATAATACGAGATGGGTAAAATATTGTTGTTAGTTTTATTCACGGAATGTATATGCTCGTCGCGTTTAGGCGCTTTGGCAGCGGACTTCTATGAATACTATCTGAATCAGTTAGTTGCACGTTGAAATCACGACAGGATGGTGTATGCCGAATAATGTATCTATTCTTAGATTTATTTTTTACGTTTCTCCAAGTAGCGAATGGAAATTTAGTTCGAATATATGTAAACAAAACCAGATATTCGGCGTTGAAAGAACGTGTGTAATATGGTGCGGGGGCTCGCAGTAACGACTTTCATCGCCTGGAATGGCAACGTCGCGGCTCTGCAAGCATACAAGCGACCACTAAGCGCAACGTACCGTTTCGCCACCGAGTAGAAGCTGTACACGCGATATTTTATGAATTTACACGAGAACGTAATGTTCATTTGTAATTCAATCCCACGTATAGGTATTTTGCTGTTGGTAGCTAGTTTTAACAGAAAATAACGCTCTTCCAAACAGTATCACATATCAAATTTATATGTGATAAAGCTTGCATTTGTAACATTTGAATGAAATGAAAAAATAAGTATTAAAAGCGTAATGTAAACAGAAGTGCCTCTTTGTTTTCCGTGTTGCACAGTACATTACAATATCAAGGTAGAGTAGCTCGAAATGTCCGGGCAATGCACATCTCGTCCATCATACATTTGTGGCCCCGAACCGCTGTAAGGTCGTGAATATCGGCTGACGTCTGCCTGCGCCACAATGCCAAGCAATTAGCCCATTAAAAATTGCGTCGCGACTGATGCAGACACAAATAGAGCAATAACCCGAGAAGACCCAACGTCACGCTACTACATCGGTTTCCTTCGTTACGTTGGGGTCGTGAAGAGGGTAAACGTAATGAGATATAAAAAATATTATCATTTCATTGTCATTTCCCACTACAACTTGTAAAACAGACAATCGAAATAATTTTAAGTGTTAATGTAGTCTTCGATCTAATGTCGCATAAAAATTTATTCAATAAAAAGCTGAATACGGAGCAGTGTCGTTCGTCAGAAGTTCAGAAAGCATGTCGCGACTGATGAACCCAAGGTGAGATATACTGTACACAATTATAGAGCTGATGAGGAAAAAACCCGCTACGGGACGAGTGCGAAGGCAAAGCGGGGGAGCGCGGGGCGCGGCTTTCTCTGCGGTAGCGACTCCGACCGATATAAAGAGCGCGTCGCGATGGAATACTTCGGCATTCGGTGAACAGCCGTCTCGCCCGCTACATTTGTACGATTTTACAACCCAGCAATTGTTTAATTGTATTGTTTTTTTTTTCTTAAATTTTAAAAATAATTAATGTAATAATATGATTAGATATCCATTTGTAGGTAATGAGTGCAATGCATCAGCTGCAGATTGTATCATGTCAAGGTTGTTTAGTTTCATTGTTTGTCTTTTAACGAAGGTCGTTTGAGTCTAAGCCTCGGTTGGACCGGAAAACACAAGGAAATTCATCATCCGTTTTTCAAGGCATATCTAGAATGCCGTTCGAACAATTCACTTTTAAGTAGTATTCCACTGGACGGCTATGATTACTTTGGTAATTTACTGTTACATCATTCCCTACCTGTTGATTGCGCCAAATATTTTTAATTAAAGTGTTAAGGATTTCTTTATTGCATTTTGTACGTCGTGCGCAGCGACCAAGGCTTTTGTAGCTTACCTAATTTCTCAGCAAGCGGTACACGGAGTTGCGAAGTGAGAGGCCGACCGAACCGGTTCGGTTCGCTCGAACGAGAGATATAAGTACAAAATATCTATGCGTTGGCTTGTTTTGCTGCCTCGGAGTTGTTTTGTTGACTAGGTATGGGTAGACAAGTATGACTATATAATTTCCGTTTCAAAGATTCGAGAGATTTGTTATTATAGATTCTAGGCGACAAACCCGGACACGAAACAGGCAGCCATACGCCCCAGTCGAGCTAGTTAACGTGTTGTATCTTATTGACGTAACGTTGTGGAGGTGGTACGGGTCGTTCGATTGAAATTCGACTTTATGCGCGAAGACACAGAATATAAAATAAGTTAATTCGATTGTGGCATACGTCAGCACCGAACGATAATAAATAGTTCTCAACACGCATCGTAGCGGGAAATCCACGCAGCTGGGCTGTGATCGGCCCCACGTTAATTGCTTACCGGCTTGTTATTATCTTATTTTATATATAGGGACATAAGGTGACAATAAATATTATAAAACTGCCGTTGTTTACACCGAAACCTTCGACCCAACGTATTCAATGACAAAAACAAAATTGTATTGACTAATAACTTTTTATAGGAACATCATAATTATAATTATTTGATTTAATTTTGTTATCGTTCCCGAGTGTCCCCTCATAGTCTAGTATACATCCACTTTTAGCATTTTTATCAACCACTAATTGCTAGAAGCTAATATATTTTGCACTTCTTTTACACCGACAAACCGCTAAAAACCCAGCACATAAATAGGTATAAAAATGTATTTGCCTTGTACCTATAATTAAATTATTTTAATGACTTATTAAATTATGACAGAAAATATGAGATCGACCCAGTTAATGGGTAGCAAGAACAATTGTAATGGGGCCGGTTTTATAAATAAACAAACGAATGAAAAACGAAGTAACTGACGCGTTGATAAACAACATGTTCTGTTTAAACAAGTCATTTCGATACAAAAGATAAAAGCAGTACCATGACGACGTTATCAAATCTAAAATTTTATCATTCTATATTTCCTTGAGTCGAAAATTAGCAAATTGGGCAGACCGTCCGCGAAAGAAATTGTTCTAACAATTACTAACGGTAGTCGTCACTTTCATCGCAGACACATTTAAAGGCAAGTGAGTGGCCAGTTATTCGTGAGGTTTCTACAATACTATTTGCATATTCACCGACTTTCTAATGGACGATACGGCCGTCTTGTCGCAATCGTTGGCAGTGGTGAGGTAACATCAATTCATTTAATTATATGTCCAACATACGTGAAAAATACAATATTCAAGTCGCGGATACTGCCGTCACTGAGCAATCTAACGCCAATCGC
The DNA here is from genome assembly GCA_018234505.1 of Junonia neildi neildi. Taxonomy (NCBI): domain Eukaryota; kingdom Metazoa; phylum Arthropoda; class Insecta; order Lepidoptera; family Nymphalidae; genus Junonia; species Junonia neildi. Next base: position 18,639 of record DVVJ01000061.1, read on the forward strand.
TTTATCAGCTACGAGTCTTGTATGGATTTAACAGCAATAAAGTAATAAAGAACCGCGTTCAATATTTCCTCGGCTTTATGATTTTAATTCAATTTTAGTTTCAACGGGCTGCTAAACAACGGCACGAGCTCACGCTCATCGAACATGTTAATTACTCCTATTGCATTTTCTGCGTTAGCAAAAATACTGACAGTCGCTACATAATGCTTACTGGAACAATATTTTTAATAGTATTTTCCACTGCGGTGAATGAACTTTTCCTATGTTAATTGTTTTTATATGTTGCTGATTAGATTACTAACGCACTCGTTGTTCACTTGAACGTGTAATGAGTTTTCATTCTCACGATAACAACGGATGAAATCGTCAACCTTTAAGATAATGATATTGCATATTTCAATCGATTTAGCACTGTTCGATCAATCCGTAATGTATAGGAAAGACATGCTCTTTTAAACGAATCATTGTGTAATTTTTAAAATAATTTCGATTCGGTAAAATTATTTTGGGCGTGTCTCAGTGCTCTTAAGGATTCATTCCAGTGCCGTTCTCCTCGCGATATCTGCTCGCGACCTTCCGACGGCGGAGGGGCGCCTCTCACCGACGACGTGACTGCAACCACGGCCTTACGACGCGAGGTTGTATCGAAACCTCTACGTAACGAAGCTCTTTCCAACGGTTACCCAATGGCCGATAGAAGTTCCGCCGATACTTTATAATATAGCTATGTACACTTTAATACCACTAACACTTCACGTGAACGCCTTGCGTAATAAAAATACAAGATACAAATTAATTTGTTTCGTTTATTTCAATTTTATTAATATTAGTATGTAATTAGGTTATTATTCAATTCGCGGTCGTATAACGTATAGCATTAGGGCTCCTTCGTGTGATTTAGAACAAGCGATTTTATAAGCGAGATTCACAAACAATGGTTAAGTAAAAGGCGTGTGTTGTTCTCACTAGACGACCGACTTTAATATCGCTCATTGAAAGCACTTTTACTAAAAATTAAAATGTAACTATCATTGAGCCATGGACTTGTATATAATCGCAAACAGAAATATCTAGGTTTACAAGAATTCAAATAAAATAATTTATCGTTACGTAAGCTCGATATGAAATCGATTAAAGTTGACACGACTAAAAGCATTGATATTGTTGAGGTGATTGTAGTGATGGTGAAAGGGACTAGCAAGATTTGTATTACTCATTAAAACATTTAGGCGCTGATGTTGCGCAATTTAATTTCATAAGAATGAAGTATATGAAATTTTAAAATAATGTTCATTAATATTAGAACTTCGTAGTTTTACTTAGGACTATATTAATATCTTCAGCATAAATTTACTTAAAATTGGGTTTTTAATTTTATACTACTACTCAGAGATCCTTAGTAGTCTAAAACATTTATTGGATCATAAATTAAATAAAATGAAAAGAAAGTTACTTTTATAAACTTGTTAATAATTTAAAAATGGGTTAATTTTAAGAATCATGCTTAATGGAAGTTTGCATGTTTTGATAGACAACTACAGATTTCTATGTTACACGTGACACGACATAAACTTGGACGATTTATTTTGAAAAAAATTGCCGCAATAAACAATTAAGTTTTCTTTTTGTTTCCGATTCCTAGGACTACCATGTAGTTACCTTAATGCCACGTTTTATATTGTGTAATTTGCAAGAATACCACACTTTATGATCTACGTGGTCTAAATTTAATATAATCATTGAAAAAAGTTAACTGCAAATAGTATGCCGCACAGAACATACGATGTCTACACAATGTCGCAAGTATTTAGATCAAGGTGCGAAACACGCGTTCGAGAGTCGAAATTGGATCCGAGGATTTTTAGTTGATGATCACGGCATTATAATAGAATTGATTAAATATTATTGAAACAATTTACATAAGAAAACGTACAACACGTTTATGTCCTCGAATGTACCAAAAAACAAACTCATGCTTTATAATAAGCCATTCATAAATAAAATTGCATGTTTTAATGTACTAAAGTTCCTGCCTACCTAATTTTTAAATATGTTAAAAATGTAAAATGTAAACTAAGCGAATCTGAAAAAAGTCTGCTAAAAATTATAAACAAAATACCTATGTGATAAGAACACGCGAAACGTTACGCGTTATCAGTAGGGTAATGCTTATTCTTGTGTATGAGATAACAATTAATTCAAATCCAATCTTAGAGATGGGTGTGAAATTTGGATCTAGAACAATCCAGTCGGCAGACGCGGCGCCGACGCGCCGTGACGACGACCACGCCCCCGTCTATAGGGAGCTATACTACAATTTTATATAGGTTACTCGACTAACTGATGCTGATGGTATACAAACAATATCGTACTATCGTATGTTACGCACGATCATTGCATAAATATCCAATTACAATTTGACGCTTATTTTTTTTGAAATCGCAACTATAGTTTACTGAAATAAAGTTTTGCGTTGCCAATTTTCACACTAGAGCGAGCGGTTTGTTTCTTACGATTACATTAGAATATGAAAATAGACACCAAATTGTGCTAATTCTCAGTGGTTTTTAGGTGAACACGTACACGTGAAAGTGCAATCGACATGGGAAAGAAATACAGAAATGATATCATTAAAAGAAATAACAAAAGAACAGACATCATCAAATTATGAGGCAACATTCTATATAATCAAATGAAAAATAAATTATGTGCATTGTACGCGTGCATGGTAACAATATCAGCGCTACGTGTCGAAGTTGGTAAATAGAACCATATGTCAACGATAGCTGAACGACATTTGACTGGGAAAGACAAACAACGGCAGCGAACACACACAATAAAGCAGACAAATTGACTGCGAAACCACTGAGTGGTTGAATTCAATATAGCAATGCTAAAGTAGGTGTGCCGTATTGTTGTTTAAAAGCGGATATCCTCACGAATTGTACGTATACACATACATAAGTAGCTCATTCAGATGTCAATGGGTGACTTATTCTCTGAAATACCTATTTGTCGAAAACAGGACAAATATTGTCATAATATGTATTCATATATGTAAAAGTTTAAGCAAATTATGTTTAGTGGCGTAATTATTGTTTTATACGAATTAGTTTTTTCAAACTCATTCAATAAAATAAGTCCACAAGAAAAAAAAATAGGGATATCAAAGATCAGTACAGACAGAGAAATTAGTCCGTCGAAGTTGATATTTTAGAATCCATTAGAGGGTTTAAAAATCTTACAAGTCTCCCAAACAAAGGTTTTACCTTGAGACGAAAAAACTTCTACGCACAAATGTCCCTCCCTCGTCTGACTATTCATAACGCTAAAAGTCGTCAAGTTGTAATATCTGAAAATATGTCATCTAAATGTACATCACCGTTTACTTAATTATCGTCAGGTTGTTAAAATTTCACTTTCGACAAACATACATACCTACCTCAGCTCGGTTTCGGAAATTTACTATTTTAAAACAGTTATGATGAACTACAAACAAGCTAAAGCTTCGAAATAGTTTAATATATTATTTTATATTGAAATAAATTTTATATTAATCTTTTTTTATATTTAAAATTATTCTCTAGGTTCGATATCATACAGGCGGAAAAAATTGTCTTGCGTTTCTATCTGGTATGGTCAGTTAGACGAACAAAGAAAAATTATACACAGCAATTAGATATGCGCCATAGGAAATTGCCCACGTCGGGTGTGGTATAGATGCCACGTAACAGTTAGTCTCTAGTTCAGCTAATAAGATTTGTTGTATAACGGGTGTTACGAAGCGGGCGGCAGGCGACTACCAGGGCGAAAACAATTGTGAGCGAGACCGGTTCTTTATTTATTCCGTGATGTGTGCAAGAGATTGATCGGAAACTCCTGGAAAATAACACTTAATTTTACAACAACGCTCAATTTTTTTAGGGTTCCGTAGTCAAAACGGAACCCTTATAGTTTCGCCATGTCCGTCTGTCTGTCTGTCTGTCTGTCTGT
>DVVJ01000062.1:0-22622 GCA_018234505.1 Junonia neildi neildi
AAACAAAAATAAGCCCAAAAAATGAAATTGAATATTCGTAACGTTTTTAACATAAAATATAAAAAGATAATAAGTAAATCATTAGTCTTATATTTTTGTGCCTATTTTTGGCATTTTACTTAATGCATAGCATATTCGACTGGATTTATCCAGTTGTAAATTCGAAACAGTACAATAAAAGTAATCATTTACTACGTTAGTCTACCGAGGTCGTAAAGCTTCCGATTCCTTTGTCTAAATGTTTTGCATTTAGTCTACGGAATTACGCTCAGTTGACGGGAGCTAAGTGGCTAGATGACGCTATTTTCTTAATGGCCATGATGCCTACGAGTTTTTTATCGTCAAATGCAAAAACACAAGGCCTGGCATTAGCTCTTATTGCTTACGAAGGCAGTAATTGTGAATACTACGAGTATTATAAACGGTGATTGCAAATACGTGTGTATTATTGTACATTTTCTTTAGTTAGTAGAGTTAGTAAATTTTCTAAAAACTAAAACCACTTAAGTGAGTGCATTAATGAAAACGCGCGTCAATATGAGCGCGCAGAGTCCCGCCGTGACAGAATGCGCTCGCGGCGCGTCGCCAGCGTTGCGGCCACGCGCCGCCGACGCTTCCTGAGAAAATGGCAACTTATGAGGAATCGAATCTGGGCCTTACAGGTGCCATTGACCTACGCAACCTCACGACGCTTATAAAATCACTTTTTTCGCCACCAACCATCTGAAAGCTTTATCAACATATCATATCTTAAAATTGCGTATGTGGGAAGTAGGTAAAAACAAGTGAATATAAGTTAAAATTAGTATGTGCCGTACTCGTACAACTGACAATTATATCTGAAATGATAGTGCTGCTGTAGCACGCCTGTCGCGGCAGACGTTGCACAGCGACGCAGGAACAAAACCGTTACTGTACCACAAAAATGTTGCAAAAAACACATAAACCGTTTCTGTTTCACTTGCTTGTTGTGTTCGTAATTTCGAGACGTGATTTTGATTTCATGGTTTCAATGAAAATTATCAACAATGGTCAGTACTCGCGTACAATTATATAACTATTAAACCATGTAATTCGTGATAGCCGTAGCAGTGCTACTATCAGTCGTATTGTTTAATTAGTTTTATAAATGTACAATTGTACACATTTATAAAACAATTACTCATTGTAGGCATTCAGTTTAGAGAGCATATCATAATTTTATTACCTGTTTTCATTTCAAAATATACCGTACTTACAGTATAAAAATTTAATAAATTAAATACAATTATTATATAAATGTATAAAATGCAATTACAAGTTACATTATTCCGTGCAAATTAACAATCTTTACCTCATTATATCATTAACTAGCTGTCTCATGCGGTTCCACTCGTCATTGTAGGTATTTTAAAATAGGTAATCGTTTTACCAAAAATGCGTCCGAGAAAATTAATTTTGCTTTATAAAGTTTTGACTTAGATTAATTAAAAAAAAAACACTTAAGGCTAAAAAACCATAATCATAGCGATACATTTTTTATTATTCAATAAAAAAAATGAATCGCTTGATGACGAAACGAAAGACGAAATAAAAGAAAAAAACAAATACTTAAAAGAAGGTCTAAAATTATAAGAGTCTAGACACTTAGTTGAAAAGGTTTAAATATAGAGTTCTAATATTCTAATTTCGAATATTAAACACCTACTTTATACACATAGATCACTTTCTCTAGGCGTACTTATTACTCTTTATCATTGGCGAATTATTACTGCTACGCGGTTCACGGTAACCGGTGTCCGCCGAAGGGAATTCTGACGTTGTCGTGTGCGTAAGAAACCTCGGTACGGGTCGCCACATGAATATCAATATCACAATATAGCCGAGTCGCAATGCCAGTCACAATGACCGATAAAAGAGAAACACACAAATATGGGCCTACTTGAAGTTCGTTTAAAATTCACATTCAATAGCACCAACGCGCGGTGCGCTGCCACCAATGGAATGTAGGTTATGATGTTATTTAGCTTAAGTTTTTTGCCAGTCTAAGTTTTTTATTAGGATATTATCTTCTTTCACGTCAATCAGATTTGTATAAGGCGTGAAAGTACTGACGTCATTGTGCCAAATCTCGTCTCGTTAATTTAATATTTACCTCCGCCAATTGGAGGTACAACAATATCGACTCGATTTGTACATGTCGTTACCTACTTTACTTAATTAACTATTACGGCAAAAGAATAACTTGTCTATATACGTTTCAATTTTAAAATAAAAATACACTTTTGCCGTGAATGGGTATTGAACATTTTTTGAGATCAAAAAGTCGTATTGTTGTGTTACACTATTATTAAATACGAATGTCAAACAAATTTTGCAGTCTACCTTTTCACATTAATTGCGAAAAATTATAAATGGGACTGATTGAAATGTGAAATAAATAATAATAAACTCTCTGTCCAGTATATGATTTGTGATAAAACAGCGGCATCTATACTATGCATCTAATATGTAAAATTTTACTAACACTTTATTAACTACATTTTGTGCTTTGTGGTTCAAAATAAATATACTTATGTTGTATGCCTACGTAATGTTCTCCCGGGAATAATCTTGAATGTACTTCGTATATTTCACGAGAGCAAAATCATGATTTACAGTGACACAAAACCGTAAACCCTGTTGTGTCTCATTCTAGGAGGAAATCGGGCATCATAAAGACACCCACATGAGATTTACTTAAAATTAATAACAGAAAGCCTTTATAATGCACTTTAATAATGAAAATGTCCCTACGCCCGTGTGAAATGTACGTAATTAGCGATATTATGCTTTATGTTTTAATAAGTCCTTAAAAAGCGCCATCACTTGTAATACCAACCAGCCATAGCTTATCATTTGCTACCTTACTAAAGAGCCCTCGACTGGCCAGACTCGTGGCACCCACACTCTAAATAACAAGGCAAATAGACATATCCACTTTAACATTTACCAAGTAAAAATTCTCTTGTTTTGTTTGCGTAGGTCTTTTACCAATTAGTATTTGTATCGACGTATACGACTTGTGTTAGTGAGGTGTGTCTGTTGCACTCACTTCAAACTTTGTCTAGGACCTCGCACGCCGAGACGAGAGCGAAGCGTGAGAGACTAAGGAGACTACTTAGCAATGAACTTCCATTGTTTGTGTTCAAATAACAGCGGTTTTGAGTCTTTATATCGTCGTTTGAAAGTGTTACTTCGGCATGATAAAACGCTAGCAATTTCGTAAACAACATTGATACAACATTGGCCAACGGCTGGCCTCGAAAGGTTGAATCTTGAAAATATTGGCTTGAGTTTACGGTGCGTTGTCAAAGAAAAGGCCTTTACCTCTTTCCGTGACAAAAACCTTTGAACAATGGATGTCACTATGCATCCTAAACTTACGATTGGTATTGGAAACACAAAATAAAAAAATATATGTGGTTAAGAAGGATAAAAGTTGTAGTGCCAATATTTATTTTTGTGGGTCACTGACGGCTTTATTTATAAGTTAAAAGTTTATACTTAGGTGGAAAGCATAGATAGGTAATGTCCAGGTTATTTTATCGTGATGAACGTGCGATGTCAATGTCCTACGATTGGATAAGCGTGCACCGCCACCGCAGTATCTCGCCTTCGCGCCACCAGCGACGACTCAGTATTCACGCGACTGACTATGGAACTCTTGCAAAATACGAGATTTTTTTTAATTCCTTGCGCCATGTATGATAACAGCGTAATATTAACGAATATAAGTACAATTAGTTCGAAAATTTTAATAATGAAATTACTTCATTGCAATTTTTTATTACAAAGAAGCTATTGAAATATGCTAAATAGCTATAAGCTAATTATATTGCAATATTTTATATTTAATTAAACAAAACTGTTTTAGCAATTATATTTTATTCGACGCTAGTGCATTATTACATAGAGTAAATACAACTAGATATATAGGATACTATTTACCTTTAGAGTAGAAAATACTAAGACCGGAGGCTGTATATTTGCGTGACTCGGGTTGAGATAAAATTGAATCCATTAGGATTCATTTATGGCCTTAGCGTTTAAGTGATCCCTAATAGCAATCTAGCTCCACTCGCCTGGAGCTTTATTACATCAATCCACCAGGTCGATCGTTACTTGGACATATCATTTGCAGCCACTTCCTAATTCAAAACGCTTCCCTGAATTGCTTTTAGATCTGCTAACTTCTTCACCTTGAAAAGATATATAGGCGTTTTTTATTATCGTTTTTCTAACCGGCAATAATAATACTTATAAGTATATTGTTCCTTCAGTGTTTTGATGTCAGTAATCACGACTGTTCATCTCAAAAAAAGCCGATTATGGTGTTTTGATATATAAAGAAATGACGTAACTTTTAACGTTTCCTTAACTGAATCTTTTGTAAGTCTGATTCACGGTCATGATTTACTTATTTTTGAGTTTATTTTTCAATGCTTACATTTTACTTTGTTAGTAAACTGATTTGGCAGTAATTATTACTATAGATAAAAATATAACAGGACTTCTTACAAAAATAAACATTATAACGTACTTATGATCGTATTAAAACAACACTTCAAAAAAATTTATGCTGAGTATTTCAAAATCAGTTCATGAACAAAATAAAAAGAAATAATAATAGTTCTTTTGTACCTCAAGTGTGGTTATTAAATAGTATTTTATACATTTAAGTAATTTACTGGTTGTTACTGCGACCTCTTCTGCATAAAATAATCATTATGAATAGATTATTTATTTGAGAAATTATTCCTCGACATCTAGTGTAAATTTCATCAAAACAGCGGTATCGTAATAAACAATTATGATAGCAGACAGACAGAGCAGTCTCACATTTACAGCGTCAATATGGAAGTCTAGATTACCCCTTGTAACTGTATAATTCGAATCAATAGTTTTAGAGAGATTGATAGATAGTGACAGGAAAAATAACGAAGGGCGTGTCGTGCAATATATTTGCGCCGCGTGATACTCGAAGCTAGGGTTGCCAAATCGACAAATCTAATAGCCGGACAGCCCACCCAGTTTAGTCATTGAGTATATATAGAGGCTATTGAGGATTGTATGGCTCAGTTTCAATAAGGGAGACAACAAAATGTATGCAAAATCAAGTTTTTTGATTGGATATTACATAAAAATGTTTTATTTATCTGCCAAAGCAAAACAAAAAGCCTAAGAAAACCGGACACCGTTTATTTTAGCCGGACACGCAATCAAAAAGCTCAACTATGTCCGACTTTATCCGGGCGCCTGGTTACACTACTCGTAGCTGTTACTGGTACAGAGATCGCCTAGCGTGAGATTACTGCGCCGGGTAAAATGTGAATATTTCATTGTATTACACGTTTCATCGCGATAACGCAATCAAAAACTGTTAATAGAATCAAAGAAATTCAGACTATATGGTAATAGTTGTACACAATTCCATATGTACAAAACAATATTTTCCTACAAATGACATTAACTAACAAACGTTACCAATTTCCTCGCAAGTTATTACTTTGTTAATGATCATTGCTTGTTCTTAATCAAAATGCAAATCTCCATAACGGTTTTATGTTATACAAACACACACGCTGAGACCCCTGTACGTATAATTACTTTATTTTTGAAATTACCCCTATTTCGATGCTAAATTTATGAAGCTAACTTTAAACGTTACTAAACAATACAAGGCTATTTTAAATTACTGGCAAATGAATCTAAACTCTCCGTGTAAAAAAACTTAAACTGAGTACCGTACCGAATACCTACCGACTATTGAAGACGATTTTGTAAATAAAACTTTGCCTAATCTAAGAATTTTTTGCGATAAGGCTTGTCTAATTCATGGATCTAAATCAATTTGAACGTCTCCGGCTTAATTTAATGACACGATACGGCAAACGATGTTACGGCAGTAGACGTTCATTTCAGCGTCAGAGTTAAATAGATACTGAAATATCGAATATCAATTAATTATACTGATTTTTTATTATGTATTTCGTAAAAATGTAATATATTTTTCTTTATACTTTATGAAAAATCTGTTTAATATACATTTCTTGATACATTTATATAATTCCGCGTATTAAATACAAGTTTCGATACGGTAAACTGCGGCATCTTCGTAACGGTACAAAATAACCTTTAATACGTCTCGTTACATAAAGCGAGTGTAAGTAAAACAAGGTAATTTCCGGTCTCAGGCCCTCTTTTATGATTATTGGATATTAAACTTGACATGAAAAGATTTCACACAGAACGAAACATTTCGGTACATTTATTACGAGGTCAAATCTCTTGACTCGTTTAACTCAAACTGGATTGTGCTTATCTTTTGACTCGTATCAATGTTAAATGGCATAATTTGGTCAATTTCTTGTAATCCGTATTAATCGCTTCCTGAATATGTCATTTAATTAAACACTTGTTTCACGTATTTATGTATCTTTAAAGAATAATTTATTAAAGTTAGCTTACGATTGAATGATTATGTGGAGCTGAAAACTTAAAGACTCTAAGTAATACTTGCAACAACACTTCAATGAAAGCTGCATCTATTTCCATGCAGAGGTGCTTGCGTGATGCGCGTTTATCTATTTCAATGACTATTACGGATAATGATGGTTGTGGTTTATATCTATTTCAATTACTACTGATACAATTTAGTAACATTTTTTATCAAGAACAAGTAATCCACGTAAACGGGGTTTATAATTACTGCTTCGAATATTAGTTGTACGGGTTGACTTAGTCAAGTAAAAGGAATAGAAGGAAAGTTGACGTTGACGTGCGTCGTCGATGGCCCTCACGATCGCTAGATAGGCTGCGCGGGCGCGGCCAACCGCCGCTATTGTAGCCCGACTTACTAAATCAATATTTGCGCAGATGTCGGCGTAAGAGCATACTATGCTTGTAGCGACCTAAAATTCATACAGCTTATATGGCAATGTTAGCGGTAAATTTTCTCGGCAGCTACTTGTAATCCTTCAAATGTGGGTCGGTGCTGCACGCATAACTTGACCCCGGCCGTGGTGGGCTCAAGTTTGCTTAAGATCAAACCTTGATAACGGTTTCTAATCATACGTTTTAAATACGTATAGCCCCTCTAACAGTTTTGATAAAACCATACTCGTCATATATCTAATCGTTTATACAAGTTTTCTGGATACCGACTACATCCACACGTAACGTCATCGTTATAAGTATAAAAAGATAATAAAAAGAAATAGTTGGAATTATACTCATCCTTCTTATAAGTGAACCGCAAATTAAATACGCAAACCATAAAAATAATTACAAGTCATAAAAAATTCTCCATAATATATTTTAATTTGCAATAAATAGCTAATTAAAATAGACTTTTATCGCATTTATTCATGGCCCTCGCTTCTTGTAAGTGCATTCCTGGATAATGATGGTTGTGGGTTATATCGCACAGGTATTACTCGATCATAATTACCTCATGTTACCGGCCTATAACGAAGAGTACATTACAGACGCAATTTATAGGCTTTGCAGTAAGGGTCAGAATCTACCGGTCTTGACATAAGAACGTTCGGTTTAATATTTTTTACTTGTGCGGTTTCTTAGTGAAAACGAAGTGTATAATTTTCAAAGTTATGACCACGATTCCCGTGTAATATGATAATGCATCGTATAAATATTTCATGTCTAGTCTCTTTATCGTTTTTGCTCTAGAACCAGTTTCTTGAACTCGAAGCAGTTTTATGCAAAAAATGAAGCTTTTACAGCCCATTGTTTTTTTCTGTCACGGTTAGTAAACCAAGGAAAATTTCGTTCTCTTTAAATCTATTTCGAATATTTCTGATAAGTTACATTGTCTTGACGATTTTTATGACTTTCACGCAGCATTATTCTCCTTTAAGTTGAAACAATGTGTGCTCACGGCGTCGGCCGGGATCGAATCCTGTACAAATATGTCCGCACCAGAATCAATAGGATGTTTAAGGTATTTAAACCTCAGTTATGTCGTTCAGCTTGTAAACCATGTTTGAGGCAATAAAACGGTTAACGGAATATGCTTGTGAAGTTAAATCTACTACGTGCCTGCGCTAGCTCGTTTAAAGCTTAGTTCTGACATTCGTTTGTAAGTACTTGCCATTCATTCCTTACATAGAGATATGGCCGGTAATGACTGGTCGGCCGGTTAGTTATCGGCTAGGTGCTCGTAAACACTGTTCGACGCGAGGCATTAGAACATAGCTACGAACACCAGTCAATGGGCATCACGCCGGCCGCATTCACTTCCTGATGGCCAGCTATTCACACAAATAAATCCCTCACCCGCCGAGAACGTAACCGGATAAATCGAATACAGTTATTTGATTTTAAACAAAATGATATCAGATTTAAAGGTCACCTCTTTAATATACGAGAACACGCTGCGGATAAGTGAGGGGTGAACGAGAGTTGGGTCAGAGAGGGTCAGCGGGCACCGTAATAACTATCAAAGAATATTCGAATCCCAACGGACACTAAAGTGTAAGGGTGGCATGGTAACCATCCAATTATTTGGAAGGGTCATTACGATACCAATAACCGAGGTTTAATTGTGTAGCTTTTCCTGATCATAAATATTGAAAATATCCTCATATGGGATATATGACGATATAAAATTTATAGAAATGATATTTTTATTGCGAACTTCTTTTTATGTTAACAAAGATAGTATAAAATTTTCTTTTTCTTTTATGGCATTCAATGGCAAATAAATTGGTTATTGCACGTCTCATAAAGCTTTTGAGGTAGAGCTCTCATCGCCAAGCAACGAACAACTTTTCTTTTATGGCAGAGATAACAAAGATTGTAAACTGGATGTCAGTAATAATGTTGTAAAAGAAAAGCGTCGGTACATGTGCCCGAGCATACCTGGGTGGCGTAGCGGCGCGCGGTGACCGCGGGGCACGCAGGGCAACGCTCAGCGTGTGAGCCGCGCAACAATCGCGAATTCACTAAGCCTAGCAACAGCACGCACACCACCACTTTCTACAAGTACACAGACACGAACGCATACGAGCTTTTAGCCTGACTTAAAAATGCACCTCTCGCGTTCTTTATTACTACAACAAAAGTCGCGACGAATTAAAATGCTCTAAATTCTCGTTAACTGTGATCCTATCCTATGCTAATGTGCAAAATATATCGTCGACTAAATGTAACTAACGTGTCGTAAATATTAGCCAATCCCGAACTCCACGAGAATCATATAAAATGCGAATCTTGATTTAATTTTCAATGCAAATTTCTGATCAGTGGAAATTTTGTCACGATGCGACCAAAATTTTAATGTCTATGCGAATTCATGCGAACGTATGATTCTTTTAAAGATAAATCGAAATCACGAAATGGTGTGGAAATGAGATAATTCGTTAGCGTTTGAGTGGAATTATAACTCAAAGTAACGGTGAAGAGACGTCTAGCGCGGATTTACCTAAATTATTCGGAATACGTTGGCGATACGTGCGTGCCGTGTGCCGACGCACGATTCGATATCGACCCCCCCCCTCCCCCCGGCCGCCCTATTGCCCCCACATACCCCATTTGTGTGAGCGGTACCCATGGAGAGCGTGAGATTTCTATTTTATTCTATCAATGCTCTTGCCAACATTATGGTCTTTAATTGTGGTCAATAACGCGCAAAACTGAATAAAATAGCTGTACAGTAAATTTAGGTACAAAAAAAAGTTACTTCACATTCACATTCTTTTCTCAAACATTATAAGAATCGTTAAACTCGCACAGAGTCGGCTGATGTTTAAATAGATAAAATATACAGAAAGAATTAAAAAAACCCAAGAACTGTTATGTAGTACGTCAGTCTAGATAGCTTTTATTCGTATCATCTGACACAAAATTTGCACGGGTCAACGAACTATGAATACGCGAGGAAAACTAATATTTGCTTTCTTCCTACCCATTTCCCTGGGAGACACTCACCCTGTCACGTGAATTTACTTCCACACGACTGCCCTACATCCTCATTCCTTATTGTATCCACAAACCGAAACAAGTAGTCGTATTTTCTCGTTACATAAAAATACAATGTAATACGGTTGCAGAATATTTCCCTAGCTATTTCATATTACATTAGGAACGATCGCAATGTGCGAGAAAACATTCAACTTAATTCATAATTACATCAATTACGTGTCAATCATCAAATAAACTATGATAGTAATTAGCGAAGATTAATTAAATACGATTACCATATAATTGTTACTATTTTATGCCAAGCTATGCGCATACATAGCTACAGTGTGAGACAATAACCGATGCTTAACATGCTCATGTCTCCGTATATATGCCGTTAATCGACCGCTACAGTTTAGCGACAATTATCGCCTAATAACTACACGGTGTGATCGCGTATCCGAATCTAATAACCTAACGTCGCCATGTCCACGACTCCTATGCTAATCACCCGTAATTTACGACGGTTGATAATCGCGACTTGTGTACGTGAGTGCATTGTGCGAACGGCAACGCGCGCACTGGATGTCTGAGCGTAGCACGACACGCCCGCTGCTTTACAATGTGACACCTCGCTGATCGATCTTAAATATTTAAGCGCTTCCATTATCTTTATTTCCACTTACGTTATTCTGTATCTATCGGTTGTTTTAAATTTAATAAACAGTAAGTTGTACTAATTATGCGTATTAAAATTTTTTTCTGGTCATTATATAAAAGCTCCATGAAAAGGTCTATGTATTTTTTTTTTTTACTTAAAAGATTTTTCTTGTAGATACAATTTACATTACATCAATTTTCGATTACGATATAAATACCAATATCTCAAACGAAACATCGGTAAAACGGGATATTTGTGAATCGATCTAATAATCAATAAAGAATAATGCACAGTGATGGTTCGATATTGGAGCAGTTGTTCATGTACAAAATTGGTGTCAATGTTCGCTGCGGTTGTAGTGCTCCGAAATTATGTGTTGGGCAACAGCGCCACGGACACGCGGCCACCGACCCACGGCTCCGTCGCCCAAAGCCCTTCCGATCGCATTTAATCATTCCGCCAATGTACTTTCACGAAAACGTTTTCATATAGCAAAGAAAGACAACATCAGATTTTATTACATCAGATTAATACATCGTAATTATAAATTATTAGCCTAGTTTCCATATTCTTGATCGGATCTTACTAACTGTTCTTTAAAATACCCTTCTATAAAAAACCGTAAATCAAATTACGTCTGGGAAATGGGTCTGTACAGTATACAATAAGCGCTGCTTCCAATTTTATAGTCGCCTTCCTATTATATCCATTAGTCATCACTCATGAAATATCAATATACTTTTTGCTCTCAAACAACTACCAACCAATCTTTCACGGTATTTCGGATAATGTTTAATTTACGTTAATACACTTCTAAGAATTTTTTTTTCAAACAAAGCATGGATTTGTAATTGTAAGTCATTCAATTTTAACAAGTACTCGAAAAGTAATAAAGCACCTGTCAATGTGTAAACCTCTTAATGTCCCGAACACTTGGTTCTTTTACTAAAGCAAATAAATAGATAGTGGTGTATCGTCCGCGCCCTCACCCTCCCGGGGAAGGTGACTTGCGAAGAGTGTCTAGACGGAGGGACCCCCTATCTGCGAATAGAATGACGTTCTATTTATCTAAGATGAACTTAAATTGAGTTAACTCTGAAAGGTATCTTGAGGAAAACTTGTGCCAAAACATTTTTGGGCGATTGCAAAAAATAAATTCGTAGGTAGGTTTTATAAGTTTTGGTTTTTAAAGAAAACTGTACGTAGGGAAAATTGCAGCGCTTATAAAGGGAAGAATATAAAAGCAAAAAAACAGAGCGCATCCCCCTTTGTTCTACATCTAAGGCGAGAATTTTTTAAAAGGTAAAAGGCACTGTAAGCGATATGTAAAGAATACTTAGAGAACTCGTAGCGCAGGTAGGTTATGTAAATATACCTACATATGTGCGCAGAAGTACGGACGAGCTGATGTTCCCACGGTATAGCAACGAAGCTGGAGTTACAATAATTTTGCCCTATAGTTATTGACTCTTGAAGTACGAGCCATAAATACAAGTTGGCTGCTTGGAGAGTAACTGCGCAACTGGCTATAACATGCATTCGTAATACTTATCATACCTTTATGATTCTATAAGCTCCCATCTTTATTGTTTTGTTCTTGAAGGAAAATTCTTAGAAATTACTTTCTAAGAACGTAATAACGTATAGCAGTACTTCTATTTACAGTGTCATGAACGATTACAAAGAATAGATTGAATAGGTAGCGCTATATTTAGGAATATTGTAATTTACTTTACATGTGTCTAAAATCAATGATAGGTTTTCATATAAGTATAATATGATGGTGATCACTTTATATACTTTATAAAACTATAAAATATATAAACTTATGAATGATATAAAAAGTAATAAAAAATCAGAATACTTACAGTTCCTAAAGAAAGTCTGAAAGTTTTCCTCCACAACGATGTTATTTGTGTTATATTTCAAACAAAATATAAAATGAATGACATCGTAAAACATTACTTTCCATGTTACTGTTTTGTTTAGACGTTCATGTAAATGTAATGTTTCCAAATAAGATAAAGTGAACGCATTGACAATAAAGATCAATGCGTGTATCCGGCCATTATAAAAACATCTTATTTATAGAAATGTGTGCATCAGGACGGGGTGCACACAGGCGTCGGCGACCCTCGCTCCCTCCACTCGAAGCGTTGCTCCACGACACATATTCCCGCGTGTCGCCCCAACTCCCACCTCTATTTATTACATCTAAACATAAGCACTGCCAACGAAGAACACTCTACGATTTCTAGAGCATTCTTAGAGACCCTGCGTAATGCTCTGAGCCTCTCATTAAAACAAAACAAAATCACCCTCTATAAAGTTTTCTCAAAACATTTTGTTTTCGTCGCTTAAGGGAGCTTAATAGGCTCACTTCGCAGCGGACTGTGCTACTTTCGTACATTCGCTACGAACTTTTTTAATATTCGTTCTTGTTCTTACTGAGTGGATTTTGTTACCGTATAGGCACTCGAGTTCAATGATTTTAATCTTTGAATACTTAATTCTATTGTGATATATAAAATATTAAATTGAATTTTCAAATCCATTATAACATTTGTTTTTCGTTGGGATAAATTTGATTTAAATTAATAGGCCTATAAATATTGTGAATAATATATTTTAAAACGAAATACACGGAAAGATCGATTCGATATTCGGTTTCAAATTTATTGATTCGACGGCACCGACGCTGGTTTTTAAATGTAAAACTTTAAATTGTGATATGTAATAACCATAATCTCAATTTAGAGCCTCATAACTAAAGACCATTCTATTTGAATAAAAAGCTATAAATATAACGGGATTAGAATGTATTGAACTATCGACACTAACGTACTTTCTTAAAAATAAAATATAAAATGTTTCCTATAACTATTGACTCGTAAAGCAGTCGTATTGGTATAAATTATAGATATTCCTTTTGGAAAAAAGGGGTCTTAAATTACGGTAAAATTTAATGTGATATCAATTCAAACGTCTGTAAGTTGATAGTGATTTTGTTATACAATATGTTAATAATGCATAGTTTAAAGGGTAAAGTTATGTTTATGGATAGACTTTCGGATATGTATTTTAGTATGTATTTTATTTGTTCGAAAGTTAATATTGTGTTTTGTTTGTTGCAGACGGGTGGCGGCAGATGGATCGGAAGCGCGCGGCGGCAGCGCTGCTCGCGCTGGCCGCGTGCATCGCGTGCACGGCAGCAGGTTAGTCTAGCCTCTTTATATATGTTTTTATGTACACGTAAGAACACAGACTCCTAGTTTATCTAGGAGCTGTTGTACTTACAACACAAACTAACTTAAAATAATACAAAAACATGTACATATAATGTTGTGTAGAGTGTAGAGCAAGATGCACCCGTAAGTAATTTTCCAAAATGAGATTGTAGGTTTCTTATATGATATTATTTGAATAGCTATTATTATGTTTATAAATATTGGTCAATCTATAAAATCGTATGTTTGAAAGTTTCTTACGTTAATATTATAATTTAATTATAACAATACATTAAATTCAGCAGGGGAACAGGTAGAACCGTTGTATTGTCTCGTGACCTAGAATAGGTCTAGCTATTCTTGAGATGTTCGTGCGCGATACCTGCAGCCTGCCGTCGTCGCCAACACTACTGTTACCTCCGGCGCTACTCGCTAATATATTCTAAAGAAAACATTGACAAACTGCAATCGCTCAATTGAAAAAATAAAACAGGTTTCAAAAGTTCGTTGATCTGTTGATAAATTATGCAACAAGCATACATATTATGTTTTTATTTAATCACACGTTTTTGGAACATCGAAAAAATTAACATAAAATTCACGAACATATAAGATTAATGAATTATTTAAACTAAAAATAGCCGTGGAATGCTGGTATAATATTCACGAGACGTTTCTCTGATAGACAATAAAAGCTAATTGGACTGGGCAATGGGAAGTTTTCTTCGGGCGCTGGTAACGTTCGCGCGTGCATACCATAAGATAATGCTATTTTAGTCCGCAAAGATTTAGTATCCGCAGCACGGGTACTTCAAAGAATTCGTACTGAATTTATGTTTTACATAGGAAGTATATTCAAATGCGGCCTACAATGTTTAGGTCTACCCGTGTGAACTTCATCACGCATGGCGACCACGACGACATTCATTCATTGAAACAACAATCCATATTAATGTAGTGCAAATTTTAAATTCATGCTAGCTCCTCATTTCGATTGCTTCGACCATGTTTCTAAGCGCACGATTTTGCATAAGTAGTTTTTTGTTCGTGTAAAGCCATTTTTAACCGCTTATTTACATGTGATAAAATCTTTTTCTTTAATGACATGGGAAGGGGCACGGTCTATCGTCATTTTTATTTATGTCATTTATCCGTTAATTGTTTTGATATCGTATCTGGTTTATTTACGAGCTCTGTTAAATAACATGTTGCTTAAATTAGCATATATTAAAATTAAAAAAAAATCAAAATAGAGAATTCTTTTAAAATTCTGTCAAATCCCGTTGTGTTGTAATCGTTTTGATTGAATGATTGATGCTAATCGTGAGATTGGAAAAAATATTATACATTTAAAGTCAGAAAAGTGGACGCAAACGACATTCCTGACGACCGTTAGGTGGACGAGCTTTCAGAGAGTGCGCGCTACTCGCTAGATCCTCCGCGTGCAATGCGCAGGCGCGACTGCTAACCACTGCACAATTCACTATAGACTTTCCATCATTTAAACCAAATTTCATTATTCATATTAATCTTAACGTCATATATTGCTATCAATCAACTATTTATTTATTAATTTAATCGAAATCATGTAAAAGCAAACAACTTTATA
The DNA here is from genome assembly GCA_018234505.1 of Junonia neildi neildi. Taxonomy (NCBI): domain Eukaryota; kingdom Metazoa; phylum Arthropoda; class Insecta; order Lepidoptera; family Nymphalidae; genus Junonia; species Junonia neildi. Next base: position 15,440 of record DVVJ01000062.1, read on the forward strand.
CAATGAAATTAAGTTCAACATTTACCATTAACATCTTCTCGGCTAGAATCTACATTCCGAATCAGCAGTAGATAAAAAAAAATTACATGTAAATTGACGATTAAAAAGAGCTCCAGCGGCCTAGTTGACTAAATATATTTTTCTTTCTTTACCTTTACAAATAATTTTTTTCATACGACACCGATGGCCATAAAAAATATTTCCAGTAAGCCACAAAGTTAACGGCATCATAACTGCATCATAACCAAAAATCGATTACATACATCTCCTGCGGCGGTATGACTTATGCTTTATCGACCAGAGCTGCGGTTAAACGTTAACGATGTTCTCCGTTACTTTAATTACATCTTTGTCGCCCGCTAGCCCGCTGTAATTATACGCAGTAAAACGGATATGTAAAACGACTTATGACGATGACCGATCGCAGCTTACCCGCGCTATCGCTAATATCCTGCAGATGAATGCTTCTAATAAGTCAACTCGTAAAACCCGCTGTAAAATATTCTCGCGACGTTTATTGCGTTGCTTTTTGTATTATTTATGCTATTATAGTTGTAGCTATAAAATATAATTGATGAAATATAAAGAAATACGGTAGACGAATTATCCGAAAAAGATTTTCGGATAAACTGTCCACCTGTCACTGTCTAAAATTTATAAAGTTTTGATGACTGTTTTTAAAATAAAAAATAATTAATGAACAAGTTATGTACTTAAACAAATAAATAAGTCACTTAATTATTAATTATTATATGTTACTCGTTTATAACATAAGAATTGCATATTATTATCAATGATTTATTAAAATAACTTCTCTTTTTGCCTTTTTCAGCACCGACAGCTAGTAACCAGACAGCATTGGAGTTGATGGATGGTAAGAATCTTTGTATTATAATTTAAATATGATAATAAATAAATAATTTTATTATTTTCACTTCATATATATTTTTTTATTTAACAACCGATACGTATGTGTAATTTGAAATCTTGGTAATTTAATTATGGTAATTAGATTTCTGATTATACATTTAATTAACACTTACTATTAAATACCGAAATATATTACTGCAAGTGCGCTCTAAAAAGAAGAAAGACTATTAAAATTACGTAGATGCTTACTAATTATATTTATAATAAATAATTATTAAATATGAAATGTTTATAATGCAATACATTACTATATTGGCGATTGACGTTTATTGGGCATAACACATGATACCTTTGTCAAGTTTGACACATTCTAAAGAAGAATATAAGAAGGAAAATTGGCGGGACTTGATTTTATTATTCAATTATATTACCATTCATTAATAATAATTTTTACTTTTAGTTCAACAGTAATATATTTGAATTATTTATAAGTAATTGTAAACAATTGAATATTTTTAAGCAATTGAATAATAAAGTAAAAATTCAACACAAATACAAAAAAATATATATATCGAAAGCTCTACGAGTCTCGAATACGTTAAAGAAATTAATAAAGTTCAAAAGCAAATCACTTAATTTTTTTACTAAACATTTCAGGACCCACAGAAGAATGCTACTACAATTTTCAGCACTACAGAGAGGGCGACCGAATCATGACGAACGAACCCTGCCTCAATTGCACGTGTCATAATCGGATGCTCATGTGCTACTTGAGGGTCTGCCCGTTCACGAAGCCCATTGGCCAGGACTGTACGGTGGAGAAGCGAGCCGACCAGTGCTGCCCTATCGTAACTTGCCCTGACGGTAAGTTCATAATGTTTAACTAAATCTAAGAAAGTTATTCTTAAAGATTTATTGGAAATCATGCTTATTTTTTTTTAATCCTCAAATAATAATTTACATGTAAATCAATAAATGACATCTAGTTATGAAATTCTTATTGTTAATGAGCCTTATTGTCTTGCTTAAAATTTAGTTGGATCCAATATTGAGTATAACTTATTCGATAAAAAAATATTTATTAAAGTTGCTTTTGAATATGCAAAGATACTGTGACTTAAAATATTTCCTTTTTCGAAGTCGGTTATACAATATTAGCTTACAAAAAATTATAAACACAAGCAATAACTTGTCTTTATTTTTAGTTCCAGTTGATCTGCTGACATCGACATCGACGTCTTCACCTGCAGAATATGGAACAACTGGAGTTGGAAAACTCGATAAATATGGCTGCAGTATAAACGGAAAATATTTCTCTGAAGGATCTAAAGTCCCGTCGACTCCAAATAAACCATGCGAACACTGCTACTGTATTCGCAATATGACAACATGTGTAATGCAAGAGTGTACTTTACACGTAGACGGCTGTACTCCCATTTATCATAAGGACGTGTGTTGCCCAGTACGGTATTCTTGTGGTAGGTATAATTTTAATATGCTATTAATACTAAGCAAATATTTTCATTAATCATAAAGAAGTCTCTATTATAATTTTTTTTGTATTTTTTAGATCACCCAGAAGACGATATCCTTCTGTTGGACGATATGACCACGACTGTACGCCCTACACCAGGATTCCTGCTTACTACGACTACAGTCATGCCTGTCACGCAGTTAACCCAAGATTGTGTACACGATGATCAAATATTCCCAGATGGAACATTAATTAAGACGGAAAAAGCTTGTGAACATTGTTACTGTATGAAAGGTGATATTGTTTGTGTAGTACAGGAATGTGGTACACCCATGGAAAATGAAGGTAAAAATTGTACCTCACTTCCGCCGCGTCCTGGCCAATGTTGTCCAGATACTTACATATGCGAAGGAGATGAGCGCGGTACCGAATTAACGACAGAAATAATAGATGAGCCTACTCAACCTCCAAGAAGAGTTGGAGTCGAAGGAAGTGGATATAGGAATGAGCCTGATGAAATATATACAGAAAAGAGTCCATTTGAAACGGATATAGAAGGTAGTGGTGAAGATTATGCAACAGATGCTCCTGTGATTACAGTAGAGGATGCAATCACAGAGAAAAAACAGCCGGATATTATTGATGATATGTTATTAGCTACAACTGAAAAGGAACAGATAGGCCACATTACTGAACCTGACAAAGACCAAAATACAATCCCTGATATTATGTCAGGCACAGAAAGCTCTGAACTACCAGAAACGATTGCTCAAACTACCGAAGCGAATGTGGAACTTGCTTCTATCAGTCCTGAATCGAAAACTACTATTTCCGACGAACATAAAACTATTGGATTAATTTCTAAAGAAGACGATTATATTACCACTGAATCAGCGTTTAGGAAAGAAGATAATAATATCGTATCGGACGAAATTTTGACTATTAAGGATGAAAAGTTACCGACTACTTCCCATGATTTAGTTGACGAAACTACGATACATGATGAACATTTAGATGAAAGCACAGAATTTAATTTACCATCCGTCCCTCAAGGTACAACAATGTCCACAGAATATACACCTGAAGTTGTTGATATTACAAAAGAAAAAGAAACAACTACCGAGAATCAACCTATTGAACCATCGAGCTCTTCTGATAAAAACAAATCTGAAGATGAACTTTCAATTACTCCTGAAGAAGATATCTTTACTAGCATCACCACTGTGGCTGTAGACAAAACAGATACATCTGAAACAACTACTGTTAACCCAGAGATTAACGAAGTTGATGAAAATATATCACACCCTGGCCGAATACCCGGCGAAGGAGACTGCTTATTAAATGGAATAACATATAGAAATAATACGATTGTACCTAGTAGTAACAATTGCCACACAAGTTGTAAATGTATAAGCAGTATTATAAAATGTGACCCAATTATTTGCAGTTCACCACCAGAATACATGGAAAATATGAATGACTGTCAACCTATTTATGATACACCCGATGCGTGTTGTCCAACATATGTTTGCAGTGCCAAGGAAACAATTCCTCCACAATCTCATAGTCAAATGTCTGGAACTGAAAGCCCAAAACCAATTACTGTAAGTGATTGCAACGGTCAAGATTGCAAATTGGAAGAAGACCAAAAACCAATATCTGAACCTTCAAGCAGCTGCACGTCTGGTGATTGTTTGAACGAGCCTGTGGAAAAACAAGATAAAGATAAGAGTGACTGCAACGGTCAAGACTGCAAACTAGAAGAAGAACAAAAACCAGAATCTGAACCTTCAAGCAGCTGCACGTCTGGTGATTGTTTGAACGAGCCTGTTGAAAAACAAGATAATGATAAGAGTGACTGCAATGGTCAAGACTGCAAACAAGAAGAAGACCAAAAACCAGTATCTGAACCTTCAAGCAGCTGCACGTCTGGAGATTGTTTGATCGAATCTGTGGAAATACAAGATAAAGACAAGAGTGACTGCGGCTCAAACGATTGTGGTGATGAAAACGCACAAAAACCTTCAACAAATCAAGATTGTGCTGACAACAAGTGCGAAATTTTACCAGCCGTTGCTTGTGAAGGTGAAAATTGCTTAGCTGGACCAGTTACTAGCATAGACACTCATAAAACGCCTATATCAGAAAATGTACCATCACTTATTTGTAATGAAAATGGAGATTGCAAAAAATCAGAAGACACGCAACAAGACGAATGTCAAGATGAAATTTGTAAAAAACAAGACGCTACAGAAATTGAAGTGAAAGTACCTTTAGATTGTACAGAACCAGAGTGTATAACACAACAAAAGCCAGAATCACCCTCTTTGACTGAACAATCTACAGATTTAGCCCCTGAAAAAGTTACTACGGACACAGTTACACAATCTACATTAACACAATTAGATATAGATTCTGAATCGCCTGTAAATACGGTACAAATTGATGAGAATGTAACAGAATACCCTACTTCTGAAGTAACAAAAGTAATGGAAATGATTCCTTCGGAAGGACAAGATAAGATAACCGAAACCGCTGATGTACAAGGAGCAACTAATGAAAATGACCAAACAGAATCACCAACGACAGCAAACATTTTAGAAAAACAGGAAGATACAAAAACTACAGAACAAACAAGTATAGAGCACATTACTGAAACTTCAGGATTATCAGAAGCTAGTAAAGATGAAGTGACTAAAGCTACACCTACAGATCAATTAACTACAGATAGAGAAATAATCATCGATGAAACGTCAGAACATACAGGAATAAAGTCTGAAGATAACTTGACAGATAAAATGGAAGTAACAACCGAAAATTTGGAAATAATTACAGATTCAAATGTGCATAGTACAAAACTTGAAGAAACAACCCTTTCTGAAGATAGTGAGAAGCAAAAAATTAATACTGAAATACCAGAGTTGGATATAAACGCATTAGAAAAATTAACTCCTACTGAAGCTAACCAAGGTGCTATTGAAAAAGAGCCAACAATAAAAGATATTACAGAAACTCATGAAACAAAAGAAGAAAAGACTGACATGCCTGTATTATTTGAAACTACATCTATACAAACGGAACAAATTTCAACAGACTTGAACAAGGCCACAGAAGCTTACGAATCATCACAAATTACGAATGAACCTCACGAACAAACTGTAGATACATATACAGAAAAAGATAAAATTGATGAAGAACCGGAAACCCATGAACCACATGAGATAATTACCGAAAAAGAAACCGCAGAAATGACCGATGTTACTCAACCTTCAGAATCACATGTAACTAATGTTGAAGTAGTTACAACAGAAAAATCGGTTATGACTACAGTATCTCATATAATTCCAACTGATCTTCCTCAATCCATGCAAACAAAACTAGATGAAGAACCAACTAAAGATATCAGTCAAGAGACAGTAACAGATAAACACGAAATGTATACTGAACCTTCGGATTCATTTACAGCGCATCACGAAGATACAACATCTGAATTACCTATACATAATATAGATAATGTACATACAACTGAAATTAAATCAGAAGTGACAGAAGAACCGATTTCTGAAAAAATAACAACATTTACAGAAAGTTCTGAAACATTGCAGACTAAACCTGAAGATGTTAAACATGAACTTGAACAGCCTGTAACAGAAAAACAAGATATTGATATAATAACACCAGATCATTCGATTGAAAAATTACACGAAGGTTTGACAACGCCAATTTCAGAGCAAAATGTGGATATTGTGGTAACTGAAAAAGAATTCACTGAAGCAATTGAATCTGAGACGACTAAAATGCAAGAAACATTTACGGAAAGTCCTACAGTTCATGCCACTACATTAGAAGAAACGATCACTAAAGATTATGATAAAAAGGAAGAAAGTAGTAGTACTTCAGAGCAACCTGCATTGCTTACAACAATAGCAGAAACAATAAGAGTGACCGAAAATCAAGATGCTATTACAAAGGAATCAGAAGAACCCATTACTGAAAAGGAATCGCATACTTCTGGTGACATCATCAATACTACTTCAGAAACCTTTAAAGAACCCGTTACTGAGATCGATCAGCATTTGACTGAGAAAGCAGAATCTTCTCCGACAGAATCTATTCCAACACTGGCAGAAACTGACATTCATGAAAAACCTACAAATGAGACAAATGAAGTAGATAAACATGATTTAGAATCTGACCAACTACCGACAACAACACAAGACAAAGTAATAGTTCATGAAGCAACTACAATAGCTTTGGAACCTATAGCTATAACTGAAAGTCAAACGGAGTCTCCATCAATTACAGGTGAAAAGGTACATGAAACATCGACAGAAAATCAAGAAGACTTACCGTTACAAACTGAGGTGAATGACGTAGATACAACTGACCAACAGTCACCTAAACCAGATGGATCATCTATTCAGCCCACGAGTGACAGCGAACGTACTACAGAATACTATGTAACTGAATCCCAAAAAATTCAGACAACTGTGATGGATGAGTCTCAGTCACAACTAGATTTATCTACAACACCTTCTTCATTAGATCATAAGCTAGAAGAATCATCAGACACCAGCAAGCTCCACGAAGATACAGATGAAATGCTCAGTAAAGTAACCACTATTAATCCACAAAATGAAAAAGAAGAGGTCGATAAAGAAACTGCGTTACCTATAGACTCCGAACAAACGTCTTACGAGATGGAGAGAACAACAGCAAGTTTAATTTCTGTTGAAGATAAGGAAAGCCTACCATACACTACTGAAAGTAATATTAACATAAAAGAACAAGACACTGACAAAACAACTGCGGGTATTGTTATTGACGAAGAAATTCGTG
>DVVJ01000063.1:0-22380 GCA_018234505.1 Junonia neildi neildi
GTTTTAAGGTTAGGATTCTGTTTGGTTATACTAAAATCTATATTACTTGTAATGAAATTACTTGGAACATCAGTGGTTATTCTAACATTAGCATTAGTAGAACTTTCAGTAGTATCTTGTGTCGATTCTTTTATAATTAATTCATTTTTTATAGGATTTGTTTCATATTCTGTTGAGTGTGGATTATATGTAATAGTAGATTGCTCTGTGTCGTGATTAAATGATACTGATGTTAAAGTATGGTCTAATATGTTTGCATATTCTGTAACGAAATCTTTTTCTTTTGTTATAGTTGTATCTATATAAAATTTAGTCGTGTCAGAGTCAGTAGTTGTTTCCGGAATATTAGTTTGAGAAGATACGAGTCCTTTGTCCATAACAGATGCTGTGTACTCGATCAGATCAATCGTTGTATAAATAGAGTTAGCATTAGTTGTAACCGATTCTTTGAAATTATCATCTGTATGTTTTAAAATAGTTGGGTTTGTAATTTTCGCCACCCCCATATTTAGACTTAGTGTTGTAGATTTTATATTTTCAGTTTCAGTTAGCGTCGAAGGGCTAGAAGATATCTCAGTTGAGGTATAAAGTGGTTTTATTAGATTCGTACTACTGTCATTTAAGCCTGTAGCGTCTATTTTTTCTGCTGCAGAATCTGTAACACTATTTGATGAATCATCAGTTGAATAAGAATTTTCTTTTGTGATCATTTCCTGGGTTGCAGTAACAGTTGAATCAAATGATCCAGCCATTGACGTTTTTGGTTCTGAACCATTAGTTTCTTGGTATATAACTACTTTATTAGTAGTATGTTCTTGTTCTGAAATTGTAGCAAGTGAAATATCGGAACCAGTACTTTTTTTAGTTGTTCTAGTAGAATCCATAATCGTATGGCCATAACGTTCATCATCATTAATAGTTCTAGAATATTCATTTGAGGTACTTGATTCATCGGTATAAAACTTTGTAGTTTGTTTATACGAATCTCCAGTCGAGGGAGTCTCAGGAGACACTGAAGTTAATTCTTGTACTTTGTTAATTTGATTTTGCGTAGAACTGATTGTTTCCATTGTACCTAAGGAATTTGTCGACATTTCGAACAGTTGAGTTGATGTTTCTATATCAGTTTGCAAAGGTCTTGAAGTTTCTGAAGTGAATTCATTGTGAACTTCATTTAATATTGAGGAATTTTCAGGAGATACTGAAGTCACTTCTTGTATTTTGTCGGATGGTATGCTTGTTTCTGTAATTTGCTGTTTTTTATCATTATTATATTGTGTTGTCAGTGAATTTTGCGTAGGACGGATTGTTTCCATTGTATCTAAGGAACTTGTCGATATTTCCAATATTTGAGTTGATGTTTCTACATCAGTTTGAAAAGGTCTTAAAGTTTCTGTAGTAATTTCACTGTGAACCTTATCAACTATCGTAGTAGTTTCAAAAGATACTGGTTTTATTCCTTGTACTCTGTGATCTAGTAGGGTTATTTTTGTCATTTCCTGTTTTTTATCATCGTTATATTGTGTTGTCAGTAAATTTTGCGTAGTGCTGATTGCTTCCATTGTATCTAAGGAAACTGTCGACGTTTCGAATATTTGAGTCGATGTTTCCATATCAGTCCGTAAAGATCTTAAAGTTTCTGTAGTGATTTCATTGTGCACTTCAAGTGCTACCGTAGTAATTTCAGGAGATTCTGGTTTTACTCCTTGTACTTTGTTATTTGGTATGGTTATTTCTATAATTTCTTGTTTTTTATTATCATATTGTGTTGACAGTGGATTTTGCGTAGAACTGATTGTTTCCATTGTACCAAAGGAATTCGTCGACATTTCGAACATTTGCGATGATGTTTTCATATCGGTTTGCACAGGTCTTGAAGTTTCTGTAGTGAATTCATTGTGAGCTTCAACTGACATCGTGGAAATTTCAGGAGATACAGAAGTAACTTCTGGCACTTTATTAGACAATATTCCTATTTCTGTTATTTCTTGATTTTTATAATCGTTATATTTTGTTGTCAATGAATTTTGTGTAGAACTGATTGTTTCCGTTGTACCTAAAAAGTTCGTCGACATTTCGAACATTTGAGTTGACGTTTTCATATCAGTTATCAAAGGTCTTGACGTTTCTGTAACGACTTCACTGTGAACTTCATCTAATATCGAAGAAATTTCAGAAGTTACTGAAGTTACTTCTTGTTCATGGTTAGATGATATGCTTATTTCTGTAACTTCCTGTTTTTTATCATCGTTATATTTTGCTGTCGGTGACTTTTGCGTAGGACTGATTGTTTCCATTGTATCGAAGGAATTCGTCGACATTTCAAATATTTGAGTCGATGTTTCCATATCAATTTGGAAAGGTCTTGAGGTTTCAGTTGTATATTCAGTGTAAATTTTATCTTTGTTTACACTTTCGTTTACAATATGTGGTTTTGTTGTTGTTTCGGTTTGCACAAAATCTGTAAAATTTCTAAACGAGTCCAACGATATGGTCGATGTCTCCATATTTAGCATTGTGTTTTCAGAAAAAGATCCAGGCGTTGTGGATTTTATTGCCGTTTTATTGGTGGTGATTATTTCTAACTTGACTGTTTGATTATCTCGAGGCAATTCCGTTACTTCACTAGTATTTAATTTCCCCATTGTCGTTTGGAACTTAGGTGTACTACTTACAATTGATATCCCTAAATTATCTGTATAATTATTATGTAAATTTCGTTGGTTTTCTGGTGTCTTAGTATTTTTATTTTCATGAACTTGTTTTTGCGAGCCACTTGTTTCTGTTCTTTTTAATTGAGGTCTTACAGTACTTTCTGTATGTATCGTACTGCTGCTTTGAACAAGTTCCTCGTAATCTAGTGTAGTTTTGAAATCTTTTTTGTTATTTATTACTTTAGTTATATCAGACTGATCATTTTTAATAAAATCTGTAGTATGTAAATCATAAAAATCTGTATTAGTTGGAGATACCTGAGTAGTTATATCTTTGATATAGTATCGTTCATTATCCGAAGTAAATGCACCTTGGGTTGTTTTTGTTTCAGAATCATATAATTCTGTTGTAAATAGATGCGTTTTCTCTGTTTTATCAAAATATGTTGTTTCAAGTATCGAATCTGTGGATGTAGATACCTCAGAATCACCATCTGTTTTCATGCTGTTTAATCTTTCTGTTGAAGTTTTATACGAAATATGTTCTTTTGTAACGCTTTCAGTAGAAGAAAAGTCGCCTAACGTATTTGAAACATTACTGTCGGTGGAAATATCATTTTGTGTTACGCTTTCATATTCGTTATTAGTATAGTCTTTCATTTTCATGGTAGTCGAAATAAAAATGTCAGAGTTTGTTTCTGTTAGTGGGACATTTAGAGGTCGATCATCTGTTAATCGGAAAGGAAAATCTTGTTAATTTTTTGTATTTTTATATAACATTACAAAGCACTTTACTATTAAATTTTAAAGACAATATTGATAATCAAGGTAATTTAAATTTACAAAGAAATATATAAAATGATATTTCACTAAATACAATGTTTAAAGCTTACTAAATAATAAGACAAGAAAAGGTAAGAGAGGAAAGTAGAGAAAGGAAGAAAATTCAAGTTTAGGCTTAAGAGAAGACATTATTTCCTTAAGCAAAAAGTGAAATAAAATAGAGTAAATACACTTATACAAGGCTGCTTCTTAAGCCTAAATCAATTAAAATCATAGTAAACATCTGGCTCTACCACAGATCATGTAAAAGATTCCGTGACACTAATGCTACTCTGAAAAGATAAAGACATAAATATAATATTGTTTGTCGGGTCTGCCGAGAGAACATAACCAGTACTTTGTGGCGTTTTATCGGACAAAATGGTACGCTGTTCATAGCAATAACCAGTTTATTTGGAGTTAGTTTTGCTATTCACAATATATAAAGTAATCACAGACTTGCCAGCTTTATAGTAGTAGTCTGTGACACACATCACGTAGAGATATAATGAAAGTAAAAAGTTTAGATAAGATCCTGTATGTGGATATTATTAAAATTAAAAATAATAGTTATATCAGGCATAAGTTAGCATAGTAATTAAATAATTAGCGACAATTTGAGCTTCATATTACTTACTTTCCATGCACGCTCCTGAAAATGGATCGCAAGGAACACCGGGTCGACAATGTGCACAATTTGTGCTTGGTTTTTCATCTGTTAATATAAAGTTATATTTTTAGAACATTTCATGTGCAATAACGTAATTGTCTGCGCAAACTGGGGATGGCACGGCATAGTTTTTCTTTATTCACGGTAAAACATTAGTTTCTTTATCAACGACGTCAAATGCCTTACATTGTAATTTCTTGCCACTATATAATGACGAGTTTAATTATTATTTTAATGTATTGAAATTTTAAATTTTTGTGTTAATTTTTTTTTTTTGAAATTATATATTATGAGTAAAATGGCAAAAATCCAAGGATCTAAAACTGTTATATACCTTATTATACTATTAGTATGATTGGAAGTCCAATCCAATCGGTACTATTTTTAATCAAATAATAAATTGAAAAAGCATGAACTTACAACACATGTGTTTTCAATTAAAATTATTTTTTTTTAAATTTCCTGGATGAAGCAGGATTATTTTATACAATTATCGCAAATATTATATATGTAAATCTTACCTCGTACGCAAACGCACCCATCACACTTTGTATTCGGGAACCTGGCGCAATCCGAAGCAGTTTGGCACTGACAAACTGGTAAAATAAAAAAAAATAAAAACATTTTTAGAGCTTTTTTGTATTCGTATTGTAATGGACAAAATATTACAGTATTGTTCTAAATTAGTCATTATTACTCTATTTGAATAGAATAATTCAATTAATTTTCCTATTTTCACTACTTATTTTACTTTTTTTAACTTTTATTCCTTCGAATACAAAAGCAAAATCTATATAATATCTGTACCAAAATCTATCGTGATTTATGAGTGAAAATGTAACAAAGAAACAAACTGACAGAGTAAAATCATATAAAATTATTAAAACGTACATAAATCATCAGAAACATAATATATAAGTTGTATATTGTTTGTAGGAGACAGTGCAAGTTACCGTTCGAGCAGACGGGCTGGTGGTCGACGACGGCGCAGTGCTGGCCGCGCGCGCAGGGCCCGCCGCGCGCACACGGGTCGGCGCAGCGCCCGCCCACGCACGCCAGCCCCGCCGCGCACTGCTCGTGCGCGCCGCACTCTAGCGCTGTGAAATCCAACCGATTGTCACCAAGAGGTATCACTACCACCCTACACTCATCGATTAATACTTATTGCAAACGTGTGGTACACGTGCTTAGGTTCACATTTTATTATATCCAGTGGCGCTATACAAACATTACTTCAATAGTCTTCACAAATCATTAACTCAATAAACTTTGCAGTTCAAGGTAGACATAAGAGGAAAAGCAACAAAGTTTCTACTGATAGTTTATCGTTGTTGCTTACATATAAATATAGTTCATTCCTACAAGAACATACCATAGAAATAATAAAAATATATGCTATAAAAATATGATGTAGTTATAAAAGTATAAAATATAGAGGCGTTTGATATTTGCAAACTCTGTCTCGTGGCAGTTTTTTGCATTTTGTAATCGTACCAAAAGCACTGAAAGCGTTATAGTTACCCGAGCGCAACCGACACCAATATGTTTAAGTAAAACTTACACTTGTATGAATATGTAATATGTACACAGATAAGAATAGCATGCTCAAATCTACCTGATCTAGAAGAGTTCAACTGTTGAGAAAGAAAAATAATCATGCTAGAAAAAAAGAAATAAAAAGAATAGAGAGAGCCGGATGAAGTCATAAAGAATACTATTTCGATTTTCCTGGAATGTGAAGAAACAAATTAATAAGATTCTTTGAAAGAAATAAACTAATAATACTGTAATACTTTAACTTTCTGTTAACGCAGAATTACCTTTAATGCAGCCATGCTTTTCATCGTGTATGAATCCACTAGGACAAAACTTGCATACGGGGTGATGATCTTCAACTGAACAAGGAGCTTCACCACAAGCCTCTTTACATGGATCTTTACATTGGAAGTTTATGCATGCTAAATTTTGAGGGCATCCATTATCTCTAAGGCATATTGACACTGTTGGGTGACAATCTTCAACGCATATACACACGGCCCGATGCTCTACAACATCGCACTGTTTTCCTTTTGGACAAATAGCCTGTTTAGTCGCCAGACAAGGATTTACACACTTAGAATCTCTGCACGCAGCATTAGATGGGCATTGTTCATCTCTTGTACATTCAGCGTGTTCTGGTGCGCAAGTCAATTCTCCCCTTTCATTAAGGGCGAAACCATTTCTACATACACAAACGGGCTTGTGATTTCGGACTTCACATTTTTGATTTCTTCGACAATTCTGATAGTCTAAGCATGGGTTACGACATTCATTAGTCGTCAAATCGCACGCCAACTTCGAGGGGCATGGCTTCGTGTCGGAACAAGTGAATGTAACATTGGCGTCGGCAGAGGGCTTGCAAGTGGGGTCGAGCCGGCAGGACAGGCGCGGCTGGCCCACGTAACACTGCGGGCAGGAGCACTGCGCGCGGTGCATCACGGACACGCAGAGCGCGTCCTCGCCGCAAACACCGCGTATCGTGCAAGGGTCGACGCAACGCAAGCTCAAACACGCTTTGTCTACTGGACAATCTTTGTCACTCGTACATTCGATACCTAGGAAGATGTGAAAGAAGAAAGCATAGTCGAAAGAGCTGTACCTTCAGCCACGAAGAGGAAACTTTCTCACGAGACAGTGCATGCTTTTTATACTTGAGGGTTTATGATCAGAAGTATATAACGTTATATTATAATACAAGCAATATGTACATGAAGCCGAACAAAATGTTACTGACTGTAATCAAGCACGAACGGTGAGAATGCTTCCACTAATTTAAAAATAAAATATGACCTATTGTTATTTGTACACATATGTAGTTACAATAATAATAATTATAAAATACATATCTGTACAATTTCAATTGTGCTTTTTGAAAACTATAACTTTAATATAAAATTAGAAAAAGAAAACTTAAGGCAATTTGTTAAATATCTGAGAGTTAATGTAAAGAAGTTTCAAACTGTATATTCTACTATTTTCAATCTTGTTAAAAATATCATACTTTATTTACATTTATTTTTAAAAGAAATTCTTAAATTTTATCAAAAATTTACATTAAACAACAAATTCCTATTTTTATGAAATACCCTTATCGTGCATTTATACATGTGTCGAGATTTATGAAATATAAACAATGTGGTTTACTTACTGGTGTGACATTCAATGTCTGCCTGTCCCTCTGTACCGGGAATGCAACGACATACAAATTCCGCGCCTTCCCTTAAACATTCTCCATTTAATCCACATCCAGTCGTTCGACAATCAACAACGCTGGGTTCTTGAGCGCCTATGAATTATAAATTATGTTAGTTAAATGTAAAAAAGATCAAGATAATGTTACATTGTAATAATTATTTTTTCTTGCTTCTTATAAATTTTACAGAATTATAATTTTTATTACAATTTAAAAATACTTACATTCAATATTGGGATCTCCATTAGGGAAATTACGAGGGCAATAGCAAAGCGCTTCACCCTGTTCTCCGATGCGACATTGAGCATTAGTACCGCACGATTTGCGTGCACAGGGAGCCATGGCGCCGCAGAAGCACTGTGTCTGCGGGCTGCCGGCGCAGCCCGGCGGACACGTGCACTCGTAGTCCCCGTCGTCGAGATCGCGACAGCGCGCATTGATACCGCACGGGTTGCGGAGACAACTTCCAGCCGCAGGCTTAGAGCACTCTACTTTCGGATTGCCTACGTAATTTGGTGGACAGGAACATTGAGGGTTTCTATCCACGGAACGACATATCGCATTTGGACCGCAAGCATTGAGACAAATATTTTTACATTTTCCTTCATCAGTACATTCTTCATCAGATCCGCATTCATCATCTTTTGTACATTCATATGCTCTACACTCTGTTTTTGGATTGCCGGAGAACCCACTGGGACAACTACAAACGGCCCGATGTCTATTTGCCAAGCAAATGGCATTTTCGCCACATGAATTCTCTTGACAAACCGGAACACATTCTTTTGAAGAACACACCATATCATCGCCACAATCACGATTGTTATTACAGCCAGGTACGCAAAGGCCTTGTAAGCAAATTTGTCGTTGAGGGCATTTATTTCTGCTAGAACATTGTGATCTACAGCCTCCATTGTAACATTTTTCACCACAACTGCAGTCGGAATTCTCTTCGCAGAGTGATATACAGTAACCACTCTCATCGCATGGACAAAAACCATCACATTGTACCGATTTTTTCTTGCATTCGACTAGCGGATTTCCTGTGTAGTTACTTGCACAACTGCATAAGGTACGATGATTTACTACTTTACATTCGGAACAAATACCACAAGCTGCGTTGTTTATGCAGGGATCTACAAAAGTACATCATATATTTTTGATAAGATTTAAAAAGTATCATAATCATAAAAGAAAACGCAAAAACATATACATTACCTTTACATTGTCCTTTTATACACGCTTCATTATTATCACACGCGTTATCATCTCGACATCCTTGCTTACAAATTCTGTTTTCACAGATATGTCCTTCACTGCATCCATCGTCACTATTGCATATTAGTCTGCATATTCCGCGAATGCATTTCTCATTTGATAAGCAGATACTGTCCCTGTAAATTTTAATATTTAAAATATCTGAGTTCATTTTTTGTTCATTCATATTTAGAAAGAATTAAGTATTTTTAATGATTACTAGACATGTAATATCTACTAAAAATTAACATAAATATATACCTTCTACATGATGGATAACATGCATCGCCGTAGCAATTAAATCCTTCGGGACAGTTTTTATTAATATCGCAAGCAGTAGTGACTCTTCTACAAACAACTTTTGGATCGCCGTCTAAATACTGCGGACAAGTGCACTCGGGGTGATGATTTTTAGTTGTGCATAGAGCATTTGCTCCACAAGTTCCCGGTTTCGTACATGGATCTAAACACTGTCCTGATATACAAGCGAGATGACTGGGGCAGTGTAAATCTGTTCGGCAACCAGTTACACAAATTCGCCCATCACAAACTTCATCTTCAGAACAATGTGCATCTGATGTGCAAGCATATCGGCATACGCCTGAGTTACAACGTTCTCCTTCTAAACATTCCGATCCATCGATACTACACACTGGTCGACACCGATTATCTTCACACCTCCAACTTTCACCACAATCAGAATGTGCTTGACAAGATAGTGATGGCGTACGCACACATCCAATATTAGCTGTAGGGTTCGGTATAAGGCCTTCTGAACAGGAACATACAGCTTTACGGTCGATAACAGAGCAGTAAGCATTTGGTCCGCATGGATCAATATCACTAGCGCAAGGATTTTTACAATAATTATTTTTGCACACCTCATCTTGTCTACAATCATCATCCTGTCTGCATCCATATCGACAGCTGTTAGACAAACATATATGGCCGAGGAAACAATCGTTATCAACGCGGCATGTCACTAAAATAAACAATATAAATATTAATAAATAAATAAACATATGATTATATTGTAATAACAAATTATTCATTATTATTTTTATACATACATAAACAACTTCCTTGAGAGCATCTTTCATTAAGGGCACACTCTTCATTGTTATTACAGCGAGGAACGCAAGTAGAATCTTTACAGACATAACCGTCTTCACATTCTCCCGCCCCTCCACAGAGTCTAGGAACTGAGAAGAAAGAATTAACAAAATTATTCGCATATTTTGGTTGTTGAGGCGTGAAAGCGTATTCAAGCAAAAACATTACATTAGCATTTGTAACTTAAAATTATTAACGCTTCATGTATTTTACACTAAGTTACTTACTTCTAACGCATTCCACGTCTTGATTTCCAGTGAAACTGTTAGGACAATTACATTGTACGATATGATTTTCAGTGCGACAAATAGCATTCATACCACAAGTCTTTTCCATTTGACAAGGATTTAAACATTGGCCATTATAACATTTTTCACTTGACTCGCATTCTTCGTCAATGATACATAGCCCTAAAATAAATAAATTAAGTTAGTAGTTATACACTTGCACAATATTGTTTTTTTTTTTAAGAAAAACATTCACTGTATTCATATTCACGATCGATATTCGTGAATATTTAGTATTATTTATATTACCTTGGCAAACTCCGTTGTGGCAAAATTGTTCATCTGGGCAGTCAGTTTTATTTGCACAGGTTATTTCACGAAGGCGACAGCCTTTTTCAATAGCACCATTTCCTACGTAGCCTTCTTTGCATTTGCATTGACCAGAATGTCTAACAGCAATACATTCCGCATTTTGTCCACATTTAATATTGTCACAAGCATCTTTAAAAAAATAAAGTATTAAATATTGTATACCAAAGAATTGCACTAACAATGAATCTTTACCATTAATACAAGATGTTAAACATTAATTCTTTCACATTAGTACAAGAAAAAAGCGTTTTTTTTTTATATTAAAAATGAGACATTATTTATTAATAGATTTTTTTACCTAGAAGTTGACATTTTATATGGTAACTTACCGGTACATTTTCTAACACCATCGATAACGGTGCACCGTGCT
Source organism: Junonia neildi neildi (assembly GCA_018234505.1). Taxonomy (NCBI): domain Eukaryota; kingdom Metazoa; phylum Arthropoda; class Insecta; order Lepidoptera; family Nymphalidae; genus Junonia; species Junonia neildi. Next base: position 10,718 of record DVVJ01000063.1, read on the forward strand.
GCTGCAGGACAATCTCTGTTAAATCGACACTCTGAAGATTTACGGCAGCCCTCTTCATATGGGTTTCCAACAGTTCCTTCAGGGCAGATGCATTTTGCACTGCTTCTTGTGCTTACACATTCAGCGCCATTTCCACAAGGTTTAATTTCACACCAATTAATTTCACTACATCCTTTAATTGGATCTCCAGTAAAACCAGGTTGACAATAACATACGTGTCTGTGATTTTCGGAAGAACAAATTGTATTTTCTCCACAATTGTTATCAGATAGGCATGCAATTTTACACATATTATTATCACAGAATTTATCTTCACTACAATCTGTATCACTATCACATTCTTTTTTCTCACATCCTTTTACAGGATCACCGAGAAAGCCTTCCTTGCACGTGCAGACAGGCTTATGAGTAATACCAGTACAGAAGGCATTTCTACCACATGGTTGATTTTCACATAACTTAACACATTTTGGAACATCGTTAATATTCCGTTCACATTGTTCATCATCAGCGCAGTCGTCATTAGAGTTACATTTAATATCTTTAGTGCATATTCTATTAGCACAAAAATAAGAATCAGGACATGAGTCATTTGAAACACATGTCAATCTACAAGTTCCTTGAATACAAGTTTGATCGTCAAAACAGTCTCTTGAGTTCTGGCATATACCTGCAAAAAGAATCTTTATTTTACACAAAATAATTAAAACCATACAAAAATATATCCAAAACTATCAAATCAACTTACCAACGCAAAGATTATCCAGACATTTTGTGCCCGAAGAGCACCTACTGTCATCGGAACAATATTGAATAGGTACACAACCAAGTACAGGATCACCGGTATAGCCTGATGCACAAGAACAATGGCCAATGTGGTTTCTCGATAAGCAATTAGCATTTTTACCGCAAGCGCGGGGTATACTACATGAATTTTGACATATATTATTGGTACATGCTTCTTCGTTTGAACAATCAGAATCTTTAACACACTCAGGCTTAATGCATTCCTTATATGGATCACCCTGACTGTCTTGTTTACATTCGCATATTGGCTCATGTTTAAATACCGTACAAACGGCATTGATACCACAAGTTGACTTATCACAGGGATTGACACAATGGTTATTAAAGCATTTTGTTTCAAGAGAACAATCATTGTCACTTAAACATTCTCCTGGTATTCTACAATTGCCGCTCTCTGTGTCTAAGATAGTGCCATTAACACAACTACAGGTAAAAGATCCGTCTGTATTTTTACAGATTGCATTCATAGGGCATGGATTTTTAAGACACTCATTAATATCTTTACATTTGTTGCTTTCTAATGCAAATCCTGGGGCACAAACGCAGTTAACTTTATGATCTTCAATATTGCATTTTCCACCTTGACATATAGTTTCTTCACATTTGTCTAAAAAATAATGTAATTTTAGTAATAAAACTAGTAGAATATAATATAAAACATATCTATAAATAAAATTAATTTAAAATGTTGAATTTACTTACCAGAGCACTTATTACTTCGAAGATTACAGTATTTATCTTGAGAACAATCTGAATCTTGTAAGCATTCTACTTTAAAACAACCGACTTTTTTATCAAATGGATTTCCGAGATGACCTTTTTCACAAGCACAACTTGTTCTATGTTTGCTAACTGTGCATATAGCATTAAAACCACAAACATTACTCTGACAGGGATTCGAACATTTTCCTCTAATACAAGCGAGAGAATCCTCACACTGGTTGTCTTGTCTACATTGATTTGGCAATAAGCACCCTGTTTTATAAGGATCTCCTATAGCTCCTGTAGGACAAACGCACTTGAAAGAACCAGCAGTATCAATACACTGAGCGGTTGGATGACATGGATTGTTAATGCATTCGTCAGTATTTAAGCATTCGCCGTTTACAACTTCAAATCCTGGCTCACATTTGCATTCATTAGAAATACAAATTTGTTTATCTAAGCAGTCTGAATTGCTTTTACATCCAGGTACGCATGTTCCTGCACTACAATGTTCTCCATGTAAACAATTACTGCTAGTGTGACATATTTTGTGACATTTATTATCATGACATTTTTCTCCTATCGCACAGTTTGAATTATCCTGACAAGGAACCTGGCAAAGCAAACCTATACACATATGATCTGGAGGACACTGTGATGTTCGAGTGCATGCTGATGGTTTTCGTATGCAACCTTGTTGAGGTGTCGGGGATCCTTCAAATCCTTGAGGACACTCACATCTGGTACTATGATTGATCCTTGTACATATAGCATTCGGACCACAAGCTCGAGCAGCCTGACAAGGATTTATACATTTGTTATTTATGCACGACTCCTCGTTAGGACAATCTTCATTATTTCTACAACCAATTAAACATTGTCCTTCAACACATGCTTGTCCTATTCCACACTGAGAATGTCTATTGCATTGTGTTATACAGTAGTTTTTAAGACATACATCTCCAGGATCACAATGACTGGAATTTCTACAAGCCGAAAAGCATTGACCATTGTGGCAAATATCACCATCACAATCCAATTCATTTAGACACGCGACTATTTTTTTCTTACATGATTTACCATCTTGTGAACTTTCATATCCATTGGGACATAAACAAATTGCTTTTCTATCAACAATTTTACATAAAGAGTTTATCCCACACGCCCCTTCACATGGATTTATGCATCGACCTTCAACACATGTAGATTCGCGTTGACAATCAATATCTCCTCTCGGGCATTCGCCTTGTTTCCTACATCCTTCCTTTATTGGATCGCCTACATAACCAATTGGACATTTGCAAACATATGTTGAAACTATTGGTTCGCATAAAGCAGAAGGGTGACAAGGATTCGGGTTACACAATTCCATTTTTCTGCAACCAATTTCAGGTAAAGGATCCGGCGAATACCCAGTAAGGCATTGACATTTAAACTTATGATTTTCTGCTATACATACTGCATTTTCTCCACAACTGTCTTCAGCACATACATTTATGCATTTGTGTGTCATACGGTTACACAACTCATGATCTAAACAATCTATGTTATAAACACAAGGGACAGATTGGCATCCTATTTCTAAGTCATTGGGATTACCCGTAAATGGTCCTAACGGACACTGACATTTTGCGACGTGATTGTTGGTAATACATATGGCATTTGGTCCACAAACCATTTGTTGACAAGCAGGTATGCATTTCTTTAAATTCCCAATGCTCTTGCATATTTCACTTTCTTTGCACTGAGCGTCATTTGAGCATTCATTTTTATCAAATGGTAAACATCCATCACGATCGTTAGGATTTCCTACAAAACCTATTGAACATTGGCATTGGCTCTTATGATTTTTTGTAACACACTTGGAATTTTGTGGACAGGTGAATACTAAGCAGTTATCAACGCATTTATTCACTCCGAGTACATCTTTTTGGCACGATTTATTATCTTCACAATCCTCATCCGATTCACAATTAGGAGTTGTTGGTTGCTCACACATAGAATTAACTGGATCCCAGAGAAATCCATCTTTGCACTCACAACGCGCATTATCATTTATAACTTTGCAAATTTCATTTGCGCTACAAGCTATTGTTGAACATAAATCAAGGCATTTGTGAGTGCCTTCATCTAAAGGTACACAAATCAGTGGCTCTGTACAATCACTATTTGTACTACATTCTACTTCACTAGGTTCTCTTGGTTGCAAATGACAACCTGATTTTATATCACTTGGTTTTCCTATGTATCCTTCTGAACAAATACAATGAGCTTGATGATTAGAACTGACACATAAAGAATTTGGTCCACATTGAATTTTACTGCAGGAGTCAACGCATTTACGAATATTCTTTCCAATTTGAAAACAAATTTCGGAGTCTTTACAATCGTTATCGATTACACATTTGTTATCAGGCCTACAACCCTGCACGAGATCATTTGGATTACCAGTGTAACCAGTTAAACAAACACATTTTCCTTCTTCGCAGATTGATTTTGGTCCACAAATTTTAGAATCACATGTATCAATACATTTAGAATTTTCACAAACGTAACCTTTTGGGCATGTTGTATTTTTAGAGCACGAACAAATAGATCCATCTACGCATTTAGAAATTGAAAGTTGAGTGCATAACTCGTATGGATTGCCAACATATTTACTTTTGCAAATACAACTGTAACTTCCTGGAGTGTTGATACAAATAGCGTTTTCAGCACAAGGTCTTGATCTACATTCGTCAATGTCAATACATTGCAAATTTGGATTACCAACATAACCCGGAGGACACAAACATTCAACGTGTGATTTCGTTTGCTGACAAACTGCATTTTTTCCACAAGAAGCAGTCGCACAAGTTACTTGTTTACGCGAAACACATTTATGATAAGGGTTGCCTGTAAAGCCCTTGTCACATTTACATACATTTGTTTGGCCATAAACACAATGCGCATTTTGTCCACATTGTGGCTCACAGCTTGGAGGAGCAACAGCTGAAAGAAAATGTTTTTATAAAAAAAAAGTTATTATGTATTTAATATTTAAATAATAAAAATAATACTTACGCGGCATACACAATAAATCTGGGTTTCCAACAAAAAATGTATTGCAAACACAACGACCGCTATTTTCGTCGCATGACGCGCCGATTCCACAAACAATCGATTCACAACGTTGTCTACAACGTCCCGATATACATGTTAACGGTTCTTCACAAGGAACTCCTGGTCCACAAACGTCTCTTCTACACATACCACCAGGAAATGGGTTTCCTACCATTCCTTCCGGACAAACGCAAGTTGGTCCTGTCTTCGATATAATACATTGTGCACCAAAAGCACAAGAGTAGTGATCACATCCTTAAATATAAAAAAAATAATTTCACTTCATTTCAAAACAAATTCATAAAGCATATTTTTATTTTAATTAACATACCAGATATGCATTTTCCGCCTTCGGGTTTTGTATACCCAGGATTACATCGACACCATGCAGCATGGTTCTCTACTTCACAAAAGGCATTAGGCCCACAGGATACAGTTGTGCAGGGAGATACACAAGAGTTATTTATACATGCTAGATTGTTAGGACATTGACTACTTTTGCTACACAACTGCTTCGGTAAGATACCTTGTTCTTCGGTACCTAAAACATTTTGTTAAAATTGCATAAAGCTTAAAATTTACGTTAGCCTCATAAAATAACAAACAAATATATTCAATCAAAACTTTCACTTTATGGAATAAAAAACTTATTTTTATTATTATTTAAATATTATTCATATGAATGCACCGTACTTAATAAATATACTCACATCCTAATTTATACGGGTCTCCGGCCATATTTTGCGGGCAACTACATTTATATCCACCCTTTTCATCGTGACAAATTGCACCGTACGCACAAGGAGCACTATCACACTCATTTCTATTTGTACAACCCGTATAAGGATCACCTTCAAATCCAGGCATACACATACATTTTGGAGGATCGCTGGGAGTGCATTTCGCATTAATACCACAAACAAATCTTTCACATGGACTTTTACATTTTTGTCCGTCTGTTACATCTAAATAAAATGGTGGTGGACATATACAGTTTCCTGGTTGAATACATTTTTCATTAGCAAAACAATCCGAGTCACTAATGCATCGTTTTTGATTTAGACTGCAGTGACCTGATATTGAATCTTTCCCATAACCTGGCGGACATTTACATAAGTAAGATCCGACAGTGTTTATGCACTCTGCCCCGAAGCCACACACCGGTTGACCAAAAGTACATTCATTGATATCTTCACATGAACCATCAACGCTTTGAGAATACCCAGCAGGACAAGCACAGTAACTAACTCCGTCTGCAATAACGATACATTCGGCACCTTTGCCACATTTGTTGTCTGGTGAGCAACCCGATAGAACACATTTTCCGTCAACGATTTTGTATGGAGGCTGACATTGACAACTGATGTCATCACATATTTCACAAAGCTTGTAAGGATTACCACTATATTCCGGTGGACATTTGCACTCGTAACTGCCTGGTAGATTTTTACATATAGCGTTTAATCCGCATGGAGTTCTTCCGAGCTGTGTACATTCATTAATATCTTCACATATACCTGTTTCTGCACTTCGAGAAAATCCTTGAGTACATACACAAACGTTTTCACCCTCATGCATAATACATTGCTCTCCAGGTGGGCATGGATTAACGTGACTACATTTGCTAGATATTTTGTTAACGATGCAGCCGGTTATGTACGGGTCTCCACTGAAATTGCCTGGACACTCGCACTCAAAATGACCCGGAAAATTTTTACAGACGGCTCCTAATGCACAAGGGTTTACTGCACATTCATTTATATCTTGACAGCCAATAGGAGATAACGGATTTCCCGTAAATCCACTTTGACACGTGCATTGAGCTTCATAATCACTTAAAAGACATTCTGAATTACTACCACAGTGGATTGTTTCACATGGATCTATGAAAAGAAAATTTAGAAATTACTAGATGCCCCGGTATATATAAATATACAAGATTTATGGGTAAGAAATTGTCTAAAAATTAAAATATATAAAAAACCATTATGTACTTACGTCTACATTCATTTCCAACATTTGGTTCAGGACATAAACATTTCTTTTTTGAGTCACAAACAGCGTTTCCGGGACATTCTTTATCATTTGTACATGTAAGAATTTCAGAACATCTCACAGTAGGTTCAGGATCTGCTACGGTACCTTCGGGACATTCACACGCGAACGACCCTTCGTGATTAATACAGCTAGCTCCTATACCACATATATTGTCCGAAAGGCACTCGTTAATATCTAAACATTCATGGTATGCGTCGCCGGTATAACCTTCTGGACATGTACAAATGTAATTTCCTAAAGTATTTGAACAATGTGCATTATAACCACATCGCCCTGTTATTCCAAGTGAAGTATCGCATTCATTAATGTCTATACATCCAGCGGCTATGTCATTAGGATCAAAAGTCCAGCCTTCTTCGCACACACAATAGGCCTCTATGCCATCTGGCTTACAATAAGAGTGTTCACCGCATTGGACATCTTCACAGGGTGCCCGACATGTAACCTTAGGTGGAGAACCTATGTAGCCAACATTACATTCACATTTATAACTTCCTAGAGTATTAATACATAATGCATTTTCGCCACATATAGTGTTATTGTTGCATTCGTCGACATCAACACAAACTGATCCTTTTGCATCAAAACCTTCTTTACAGAAACATTGATTTTCAATACATTCTGCATTATTAGTGCAATCAAAATTGGATTTACATAATGTATTTACGTCCACCTGAAAAAAACGCTGCGTGAGTAACGACAACATAATACACAAATAAGAAACAAGTATTGTTTTTATCATACCTGTTCACAGGCAATTTGAGGGTCTGGTTTTGCTCGAAAGCCTTGAGGACAGAGACAATTATATCCTGGATCAGTGTTCTCACACGTGGCATGCAATCCACATGGATGTTCCATCGTTTCGCACTCGTTCACGTCAATGCAACCGCCGGCCGCTCGTGCGTCTCCGGTGTACTCCGGCTTGCACGTGCACACGAAGCTACCGACAGTGTTGGTGCACACGGCGTGCTCGCTGCACACCGCCTCGCTACTCTTACACTCATCTACGTCTGGTACAACAAATAACTTACGTCTTATTACACGCACCATCTGCGCTTATATTGCAAATCGTATACGCACCCAGTAGGTACACAGGCTACTACGAAGAAGAAAGGGCAAGCACACGAGCGGTTCATATGTAACGACAGAAATAGAAGAGTCCTGAAGAGAATAAATAGATCCAACTCCGCATGTGAAAAATTCGATATAAAGAAATACCAAACGATAGACAAATTTCCTCTGTCGCACATCAGGAAATTATCGAGATACCGAAACGCTCCGATGAGACTCCGTTCTCTTAATACTGAAAATTTATTAGTTTACAAAATGATATTATTATTGTTGTGATCTGTTAGATTAGTAGAAGCGAAAGGCTACCGCGCGTCCACAGCGGTAGTGCTCGGCTCGTTTCGAGCTGAGATATTAGAAATACAAGAAGCGTTAGATCGATCGGACGATAGGTTAGACGGGTGAGACCTACTGGCGCGTCGGCTAGAGGGCTTACCGGTGCACTGCACTTGGGGATCGCCGTGGAAGCCGGGCGGGCAGGAGCAGCGGTGGGCGCCGGGCAGGTTCTCACAGAGCGCGTCGCGGCCGCAGGGCGCGCGCGAGCACTGGTCGTGGTCGAGGCAGGCGACGCGCGGGTCGCCCTCGCTGCCGGCCGGACAGCTGCACTCGTAGCCGCCCTCCACATTGCGGCACAGCGCGCCCGCGCCGCACGCGCCCACGCTGCTGCACTCGTCCACGTCCACGCACTGACACACGCCGCATACGTTAGCATTGCATTACTACCAACTAATACTGTCGCTTTATAATATCTAATACTAGATGTTATTATTACCTAAATGCCTAAATCTCGACAACACAATAATTTGTGTTGTAGATATGTGAAATAGGATTATCTTAATGTCATTATGAATCAAAAGATATACTTACTCCATCGAAAGGATTGCCAGTATATCCAGATTTACATGCGCAAGTATAGTTTCCCGGGTAATTTTGACAGATCGCATTAGCACCGCAAGCACCAGGTCGTTGACATTCGTCAATATCTATGGATCACACAAATCAGTATGTAATACCAATAAATTAAATGTAAAAAAATATAATGAGTAAAGTAATAAAGTCTATGTCGTCAATGTACCTCGGCATTCTTCTTCTCCGTCACCTTCGAATCCCCGATTACATTTGCAAATAAAATGAGCTGGCAGGTTACAGCACTCAGCATTCTTTACACATCGTGCAGAGATTGCTGGATCCTCGCATTCGTTTATGTCTAAATAATAAAATATTTTTATATTAATAATATTGTTATTTTTCGTATTGTATTTTAACATAAAAATATGTCAAAATAAAATATTTTACCTTTGCATGTAAAGCCATCGCCCACATATCCGGGGAAACAGGAACATTGAAAGCTACCAACGGTGTTTGTACAGTGAGCAAAAACATCACACGGCCTGTCTTTGCATTCATTCACGTCTAAAATATATAAAATATTAATAAAAAACTCTTCTACAAATTATTTTAAGGTTATTCGAGCAATAGATATAAATTCTTACCAAGTTCCTGGCAGTTACAGCCGCCATACCCATCGTTACAGTAACAAACACCGTTTAGACAGGCGCCATTTATACAACGCGCTCCGTCGTCTTTGGTACAATCGTCTAAAATTATGATTCAATTATTTAAACTCTCATCTCTTTACTCAAAATGAAATAATTGAACAATGTGTTGTAAAAAATAAATTCAATCGATTTGATTATATCATAATATAACAATAGTTTAGTACAAATTGACATACCTGTGCATTTTAATTCTGTTCTAAGTTCGTCGGATGCCTGATAACAATCAGGTACACCGTCGCATAATTTCGATAATTCATATAATTGTAATATTTGTGTGGATTCGTTAACTTGGCAACCGAAGTAACCGTCTTCTAAATTTAAGAAAAATACTTCTCGTTTTATTCCTAAACCTATTCCATATTGGTTTTGCGTCGCTACCTGCAGAAATAAATCATTAAAATCAGAATAAGACTACAATTATTAATTTAAATACAATATTTTTTACAGGATATATTTAAACCTTAAAAATTCAATTTTTTATCATTGATCAAAAAGATAATTGAATTTCAAGTTCTTTACAGACCTTTCTATACGTAAATGTTATTCAAATCTGGTTACCGAAGTAGTTGTGATACCAACAGACAGTGTTATTTCTACACTACTAGTACTAGTATAGTTGCATTCACGCTTCGGCACGCTATGTCAATGACAACGGTCAATGGTCCCTAACACAAACGTGCGAACACAGAACAGGTACCGGGACAACATACATCTTCTATGTATAATGCAATAAAACTTTATAGGGTCGTATTCGTTTTTTAATTTCTACTTATCCACTTCTTTATAGTGAACGTACCAACATTTATTTATTTGACACATAGATACAGTCGAAACAGGTTTATTTCCCAACAAACAAACCAAAATGAACCTTGTCTATAAATCAATCCTTAGATGGACCCTTATTATGCTAAAAACAAAAATACTGGTACTTACATGTGTCGTTGTTAGTAAGAGCGTCCAAACCACGAGCGGTAGGGTTTCTATATACATTGTCCCTGTAACAGAAAAAAAACATTTTTGTTAAAAAATACTTTGTGCATTTAAACTTATAAGAGATTATTAGTAATATTGAATAATTATGTAAATAAGCAATATAAATATTATGTAATTTTTGGACGAGAGTCCATATATAAATATAAAACAAATGAAAAACAAGGGCATGGGTAACTTTGAGCTCATGGATGTAGGTATATGTATAATATATAAAAAATACTTTTTTAAACATAAGTTTTTCGTTTACTCTAATGATTGTTAATTTATCACAAATAAAGGTAATCGATTACAATATCTAGTATACCTACACATTTTATTTAATAAAATATAAAGGCGAGTGTTTTACCTGATTATGGCAAAATCAAAGAGAAGGGTTTTAGTGTAATGCATATGTATGTACCTATGCTTGTATTTTCGTGTGTTCCATCGTAAAGACTAATCTTCTGATCTAATTTTGAATTATGAAATATTAATGGAGTCTTTATAATAATCAGAATACCACCGGCTATATGATTTCTGCCTAAGATTACTATGACAGACTATGCGTAAATTCCTAGCCACAAAAATGTTTAATTGAGACAATCATCCCGTGTTATCATAAGAAAAGAAACTTCTTGACGAAATATTACAAATATGTATATCTACGGTGAAACTTGGTTAAGTGGAACGTAGATCAGTAAGAAATCTCCATAACTTATTAGTCCTGTTAGTGGGACGAAGCAAACCTTTATATCTGGGAGTCATTCTTCCGATTACCTCTATAACTGAGACAGCGGATTAATGTTACGAATATATGTATATTGCATAAACTTCCGTGACTGAAATAACATCGTTTTGCATGTTTATTTACTTATTATTAGTCTAATCTCTATTAATGGAAACTTCTGTAAATGAGGCAGATATTTATTTTTACCTAGATATCAGACATTGGGTAAGTGGAATAAGTGAAATTTTATTGCAGCTCCCGTGATGTCTCACTTCACCAGGTTTTACTGTATACTTGTATATGTATGTACAATTGTACATACTCGTATGTACATCGGATAGGCAAAGTAAATAAATAAGTCTAGATATTTGACAAACATTCAAAATAAGACTCCAAAGTCGGGATAGAGTTCTTTAAGCTCAAGGCGTTTTTATGCGTGTTATTATTCAAAATATGTGTTAAGTTAAAAATCCGATGAAAATTGTTCAATAGCTCTGTATTAGAGAGGAGCCTATATAAGATTACATAAATATTAAACTGTTCTTATCAACATATTTAAACTTTCCAATTATGTTAATAGTTCTAAAACGACAGTTGTTAATACTATTGTGAATGCATTTCGCACAGCGATTGCTATTTACGTTAAATTTTACCCAGCGGCAAAG